>SGJC01000833.1:0-11182 GCA_009887335.1 Henneguya salminicola
AGAAACAACGATTTAAAAAAAGGAGGGGGAATAATGTAGCATATATACAATCGTGACCTATCGTAGATAATCGTAATTAATCTTTATTCATTACACTTACATTCCTGTAAGTCACAAAAAAACTAGATAATCTACCTCCAAGCCTAGAAAAAGGACAATTATCAACCGATCCATTGACAGTTCAGATCATTCCCGTCCCGATGCCAACCAATGGGGAATGACACGTCTGATTTAAATATATAACACATACTCGCGTTTGAAGAAATCTCGAAACGATTAGGCCGTAAAATCTGGCTCATCGCTACTAAAAATTCTCCAGATCCTTCCTAATCCGTTAAGAGGCTTATTAGCTCATCAATCGTGTCTTTGGTTAATGCTCGGTGCACAAAAAAAGACTAAGACTATTTTTAAAAAATCATCAAAAAAGACGAATACGTTTTTACCGTTATTTTTATTGCACAAATTGGATCATCTTAAGAATAATAACTCTTCGCTTGGCGGCGCCGCTCCAAGAAATTAATGGCGATAAATTTTTATTTTTACCAAAATTTATACTTCAATGAGTAATGAAATTATTTAGAAGTATAAAAAAGATTTAAAATACTTTTCTTCAATTTATTATTCATTTAATCATATGTAACATGTTCAAAAAAAATTAAAAAATATCATTTGAAATATTTGTAGCGGCGCCGCCAAGCAGTGGGTTATTTTTCTTCTAAAGATCAACCAATAAGTTCATATGAAATCGTTTCTTTAGGAACTCTGTATTCTACCGCTCTTTGTTGATTCCACAACATGAGATTTTTTTTAAAGCGAACAAAATAGACCGCTTTGTTTCATTTTTACTGAATCATCATCCAAAATAGGTATTTTCTTTAATGCATTAGTTTTTGCTAACTTTACATGCGCCTCGGTCGTATTGTTAAGAATCACCTGAGTAAACAATATAAAACAATTAAAATCTCGGTAATCATCGAACATTCTCGTAATCCAATTTTTTATTTTTACGGTTTCTTTATGAATTAATGTGAAATTAAATAGAATAATGGGGCCATCCATTTGAGAAGAATTTTTCTTTTAAACCCTCCATTCCGCCTTTGAGCATCTTTTGATTTAATTCCTCTTTTTATTATATTTTTTGAGATCCTTAACGATATCGTCATTTTTGTTCTATTCGGCTATTCGAGCCGTTTTTATTAAAAAAAGGAATTTTTTATTATTATTTGTATTTTAATTAAATTGTATTTTTTAAACGTGTTTTAGATCTCCGGTGGCCCAAAATTGCGCAATATTTTCAAGAATTTTTTCAAAATGGATCGTGGTTGTTTAGAGTGGATCGCCATATATATCCGGAAATGTACAAATCCAAAAGATGACGATGCGTTCCTCTTCTGCGCTTGTTTCCCCCTTTGGCCGATCCCCATGTTCTCTCGATCGTTTGTGTAGGAGCTCCGCTTATGGGATATACGAAATTCTTGCTGTGGTTTACTGTTAAGTGTTTGTATCGTTTGTCATTCCCTATTTTAGTGTAGAATTTCCATTTGTCGCTTATTATAATTGATGGATTTTCTATCGTTCCATGTTTAATCCATTTGTATGTTAGTCGTAATAGGGTAGCTTCTGTACGATCTTCTACGTAGATTATCAAGCATTCGTTGCTCTTCCTACAGATTCCGCCAAATACCCATTGTTCAGGCATTATTCGCCCTGCATTAATTTTCCTTCTTGTATAGAGACTTTCATCTTTTTCGACGGTTATTCCATGCCCACCGAAGACCTTTTCAGTTTTTTTTGGACATAATGAATACAGACTTCGCGTATGTAATCATTCCAATCGATCGACGAACCGTGTCCAACTTCAAGCTGATGTTCACAGAATTTGATCTAAGTTAATTTCAGTGTCCAGCAGTAAATAAAATGAGCGGCAGCTTGAAAATTGAGACTAATTATAATTGGAGATGCGTAACAGGAGAGCATGCGCTAACCATAACAGACTAAGATATATAGCTGTTATATTTAAAAAATTATGGTTCATGAAAGGGAAATCCTTTTTTTTTCAGTTCTGAGTCAAAACAGACTTGTCTGGTTCGACTAAACTGTATGATTAAAAATAAAAATGAAGGCTAGAATAATCGTACATTCTCGTCTAGTTCGTAAATGGAATAAATCATGGAAATTAAAAAGCATGTAATTTTTTTGGTTACAACTAGAAAAGTGAAACTCTCTTAATAAGATGCACCTAATGATCAAATATGACAATTTTTATACTTGAAAAAAAAATGTAAGAAAATTTTGCTGTTCTAAAAATATGACAGTAATTTTTACAAATTATTCAACAGCATATTTTTTTAAACCACTTTTAAATAGTTCCAATCTAGGATTAAAATTAAGGCTTGGGAATTATTAAACTGGTAAAATGCACAGAAAGATTAATAAATTCTAGACTAACGCTTTATGCGGCATAGAAGGCCAACCGCGCAACCTCCGGACTAGTTATTTTCGGAAAATGAATTTCATTAATTGGATAAAAGAGGGAGCAAACAAGCGTTTCAATGCTAATCTGTATCATGTTAAATCAGAGATTTTTCAAGATCGGCACACTTAAATTTTTGTTTTCCCACATGCGTACTAGGAAAACTAGGAGAAATATTTAATGGGCTGGCTCACGGCTAAGTCAGCATTAAAATTTTTTCACTGGCTTCGTTTATTCTTATTAATTTAGTACTACAAGATTCAGGTGAATTTTTTTCACAAAAGGAAGAAAATTTTTCTTGGCGTTCGCCAATGCGCGAAAGCTCTTCAAGAAGACTTATCTAGATCTTGTCACAAAAATAAATAGAATGTTGCAAACGAAGAATGTATGGCATTTAAATGGTATTCATTTTTAATGCACACTCAACCATGTCGACGGGTGAGCTGTCTTCTGGAGGGCAGGTATGTCTGGGCGTTTTGACACAAACAGGTCATATAAATCGGTATACTTATTTATAATCGAGTCAATACTTCGAGATAAGATAGAAATTTTATTCAGCTGATTAAATTTGATAAAATATTTATTTGAGATGTTATTTTCAGTATGCGTGCGTTGCGTGAATGGCGTGTCGGATTTAATAAACCAACCTAAAACTTTACTTTATGAATTAAACGATTTATAAAATATTGCAGTGAATTTGAATTAAAATATAAACCGAATCTAGCAGAGCCATCCGGCTGAGTAATACTTTAAATAGAGAATATAATTTCGCAAAAATCATAGAAAAAACGCGTTAATCAAATCAGAAACTTTATTAATACCATAATTAAACACATTATAAACACAGAAGCGACGGGAAATTTTGCACCCCAAAGGCATTTTGACATAGTCATGCGCATAATAAATGGTGTTAAACGCATAAAATATTGGAAATAAATTCTATTGTTTATTGATGTTTAAATTAATAAAAAGCATAAAACAAAAATAAAATGTTAAATTTTAGAAATTAGCGTTTCGAAAAAAATTCAACCAAAATTGAGGCAAAATCTTGAATTTAAACAAAAATTTAAAGAGGATTTCAATAAGCAAAATTATAGTTGTTTGTATTTTTCCACAATGGGTTAATTGCCTAAAAACAAATTGTAAGTGCCGGGGTCGTGCGTCTGCGCTAAATTATTATGGCAAGTTCTGTCCATTTAGAAGATATTTTAGAATGTATTATTTTTATAATTTATAAAAAAAGTTTTAGAAAATCTTCCCCCACAAATATCTAACGCCTTAAAAAAAATCTCTGATATTGATGATGATATTTCAAGTTTAACCAATAAAATAAATTTTAGAGACAAATAAAATTATCGACCGTGAGATTTCGTCATATTTCAATTCGACATTGCCAGATACATGCCAAGCGGAGGAATTGCAAGCACAATGTAGATATATTCAGAATGTTAGTCTAAAGCTTGATAAAAGTCTAGTATAGTCCCGCTAATCCCTTTCATTTTCTGTTTATAATTAAAATTATCTTGGTTTAATTAGTAACGATAGAAACCCTCAACCAGAAAATCCTTTCGTCAAAATCGTGCGCACGCGCATGCGCTACCCAAATAATAAATATTTTTTATTTTCAATATTATGCCTTTTAGAATCAAATTGAGCTACGAACAAATATTTTTAAACTTTTCCAAAAAAAACGAATTGGTCATTTTTTAATATCGGAAAGCCATGAATTATGGAAATTGTTATTTCGTGAAGCAAAATTTTTTTTTTATACTCTAAAAAATCAACTAATAATTACCCCTAGCTATGTTACACCAAGGGCTTGATTGTAATTGTAAAAGTATCCGTATTAATATAGGGCAGAGTGTGGCAAGTTGTTCTTTAAAAATAAAATTTTTTTGAATTCATGTTGATTATATAACCTCTCGTAAAGGGCCGTGGCTGATAGATTTTTTGTCTGCTGTAAACGTAAGATAAACATGCCGCAGAAAAATATTTACATTTTATACGATCGGTTCTCTTTATTTTGTGCAATTATGTGATTTTAGCGGTACAAAATTTATTAAAACCTTCCCAAACACGGCGTGTTGTATCCATATTAGCAAATCGACAAGACCAAAATTGCCTTTCTCTTCGTGTAATAGCGCACGCGCATATCCCCATACACACGGTTTTTGCACGCTATTGTTGAACATACTCAAACGATAAAAAAAAAACCATGCTCCGATGTATATAACTTCGACCATTTAAAATCTTTTTTGTACTTTTTGGGCATCACGCCATGTAATTATTGATATTGTCTCCTTAAGTTGATGATGCTCACAACAATGTTTTTGATATATTTTACATTTGACATTGAACGAATAATTTATGGATTTAACAACAGTTGGTAAACACCTCGAAATATCACGAGATTGATCGTATTTCATGGGAATAATTTTGAAAAAATATCAGTATTATTTTTATCCCCTGTATTTAAACTAAACAACTACTTTAAATTAATTTTCTTTTACATCTAGCCTCATTTATAAGACATCATTTTTCATAATTTCAATTTTTCTTTTATTATTTACGTTAAATTATTTTAAATAATTTTCGTATTAAATTTAATAAATATAGAGTAATAATTTGATAGTTTAACACTGTAAAAGTAAAGGGATTCATGCAGCATCACTTCTTTGTCATTCTATGCTCAATGTGAGTGATTAAGCCAAGCTAAAAATAAAAAAAATATCTTACACCTATTTATCAATTTACATCATATACTCATTAATAATATATCTTTTTAGAGAAATGGTTTGTTAATAATAGTTTTTATTATTTTTAATTTTTGCAGGCGATGCTTTTCGAATTTTATATTTCACTTCACTTTTATTGAAAAAAAACCTCGCGGGTTTCAAATGACAAGTAAATCTAATCAGGCAATATTATCTACAAAAACGACATTTTTAATTAAAATAATTTTAACCATAAAAATTAATTTCATGTCGGCGCCATAATTTTTAATTTAATTTTCAATGGTAGGGACTGTCGGAATATCGTATTTTTATCATCAACCTCCATTTTAAAACCGTAAAACGAGAATCTCCGAAGAAGAGTAGCTATCTGTATTTTAGCCAAATTTATGCTCAGATACGCATCTTCAGATTCAATACTTTTTTTTTCTACGTTTCGTAGGAGTTAACCTAATCATATAATCGCCCATGAAAATAATCGTAAAAGCTGGACTATGCTATTATTAATCAATATTATATTTAATTTAGAAAATTAATGGAACGATTGAAAAATCTGATGCCAAAGTATCTGAGGTCAAAAAATTTAAAAATACAGTTTTTCAAAAAAACATGATATTCTTAGATTTCCAATTATATGTCAAAATTAGGCGCGGAAATCATTCGCAGAAAATCGTATTTAGATTCTAACAAAAAAGGCACATGTTCAAATATCATAAATCGTACAGTTTTTTTATTATGATTAGGGGTGATGATGTTAGAGGACGTTACAATGGACGATTTTATAGAGTATAATAAGGAAAATAAACAATCCGATTCCTGTATTACTTTTTTTTCAATATTAAATTGTTCTCGATTTTATCGTTGGCCCTAATTTTTCATTTAAACCACCTCCTCCTCGTATACCTACAAATACAATACCTGTCTCCACGCCAGCCGTCGTCGTTACGCCAACTACTCCCAGGGTAAAAGTATTTAATTTATTCATGAGATATATAACAATGGGCCCGATCGTCTACCGGTACGAACAAGTCTTCAATTGATACCTAAAATCAGGGAATCTTCAACCAGTTATTTAACAATATTAATTTTAGATTTCGCCATGCCTGTTAAATCCCTCAAAGTTGTCAATCCCATACATCGGCCTGTAAAAATAAATCCAGAGGTGTACCCCTTATCTAAAAATAACGAGACAAAACAATCGTAGAATGAATTAATATCTTTCCCTCTTAATATTTTAACTATTAATTATAAATTGACACAATATTTTTTTTTCAAAAATAACTTTGATATTATTTATACATCAGTAAAACAGCCCATTTTTTTCATGCGCAATATCTTGAATCTATAATTAATAAAATTTTAACAATATCAAAATTTACTCGTCAAAAATACTGCTACAAAAAAGACGCGCACGCGCATTGGATTGGCGGGGTTAGAAACAACATTCCCATTCGATCAAAGAAGTTCAAAAAATGGATATCTCTTCTCGTCAAACATTAGGCAATACTACCCTTAATATAGGGCAGATGATGCTGTTTCCAACCAGAACCGTAGCCTTTTATGGTATAATTAGAGTACAATCCATAGGAATGAAGAGTTCTGGCACATAAAAAAGCCATTTTTTTCAACTTTTTTTCATATATCAATGTTAGTCTACGTAAAAAAATTTATTGCGATACATTTTTAATATCATACAAATAAATTTTAACTTGTACGAAATTTAGTATTTTAGAATCAAATCATATTTACGTAAAACTGCCGTGTCTTGTTAAATTATAAAGAAATAAAAAAAAATATATTTACTAATACCTTCGATCCAATACCCTAGTGGCATATCGTCCCTAGAGAGAAAAGGTGGGATGCGACGTTGAATGGAGGAGAGCCACACTATCGCTTAATCTTGGCAGTGGTGGTTACCTGACGTCCGCATCGAGGTTGGATGGAGGACCGCGAAGCCACCACCTCGAAAGAGACCTGTAAGGTTTCCCACATCCAGTCCGAGAACTCCCAAAAAATATTTACGAATATATTATATGACGATAAAATCTCCCCCAAAGACATACATATTTTGTTTTCGAACTGACAGATATCATATTAAAACCTAAAAATACTGTGTTTTGATGTCAAATTTAACGATAATGCCAAATATTAGGAGTCACTACATAAAACGTAGTTATGAATGATATAAATAATATGTTCAATTTTTTATAACAATTCTAAGCTTTTGTTGAAATAATTTCAAAATACAATAAATAATTCAACTTAAAAAGCACAAAATAATACACATATGGGTAAGAAACAAAAAAATTCCAACCCACAACTTGATAAATAAAAATAATTAAATATTAACTACTACTAAGGTATATAGTTTTAATTCTTGTATGACGACTGGAGAATAGTTTAATGAGTTTAATCCATCTATATCGGATGGAATATTTTCAAGATTTTTGGGTCTCTCTATTTTTCTGAAAATATATAAAAAATATAGTACTCGGCGTGATAATCTACAGTGTGATGGATTTGATTCATAATATATCTGGCAACTTTTTCTGCAGGTCTATGTATTCTATATCCTTTTCTGATTACTCTACTATTAAAAGCATATGATACCTTGCGTACATATTATCATCTTCTCCACCCCACCCCCAATAATTATTTGAAAACCCATTAACTGATTCAAACTGTTCTAGCTTAAAGCTATTGATTCCCCCAAATATATTTGGATACGGCAATCTATTGATAAGAATTTTACAAACTACAGTACAAAATATTCAATAAAAACAAACTAACAATATTCATGAGAAGATTAAAATAAAAAAAATAATATTAATATCGTTTCAGCAAAAAAGAATGCAGCTAATACGCACGCGCATTCATTACGCGGTATAAAAAGTGTGATACTGGTAATATCTAAAACTATGGGCAAATTCGATGGTAATAAAGTTTACCTTTTAGTCTGTTAAAATCCAGTCAAGAGTGTAGGTTTCGCTGATAGTGGCCTACAAGAAGGATGGACACATTCAGTTAACATCAACATCAGTTATAGAATTAATTTAATATGATGTTAAAATAGGACATATTTAAAAAAAAAACAGTGAAATGGCAAAATTAAAACCACATCCAAAATGAGTGGAAAAAAAATGGCCAAAATTCGAGAATCTCTGACTTGATCCCACCTACGCCGCAATATGAAAAAACAAAAAATGGTGAAATTTATATTAATTTAAAAATATAACTGTAATTCATTATTTTTTAATATTTAGGTAAATTTTACAAAGATATAAAATAGTAAATTATTCCAAACCAGCTATAATGATCAATGCTATAAAAGCTATCATCAAACAGTTGATTATATTTGCACTGCAAAAAATCAACAGAATGCAAACTTAAATTAAAAAACAAAAACAAAGCTTTTTATTTTTGTTCGTGTATTATCGGGCAAATTCGAAAATTGAGGGGGGGAAAAATAAAATCATACTTATATCCAAATTTATCCACTGCCACAGATAAATGACTTGGGGAATTTTTACAATCATATATGTTATTATCATTCTGAAGAAGGAGATCCACATCATGAAATATAAAACAGTTGAATGAATCTAATTTCAACGATTCCTTAAATCCAATATTGAAAAGTAAAGCTCTATTAAAGGTCGATGTTCCAGCCTAATTTTAATTCATTAAAATATACCTGTTCGATTACAAAAATACGATAATTCAACGTCTGTCTCATCAAAATCGGATGTGTATGATGCAGGAAAGTATTCAATTGATTTTTACGATTTCTGTACGGAATAATAATAGCTATCTAAAAAGATGACAAAAATATAAATAAATTAATAAAAAAAAATTGAAAATTTTTAATAATTTCCTTTTTTTTAAAAATATAAATATAATTACCACAAAACATTTACAATATTTTCAAGACAAAAATGTAAAAACATACCTGCCTTAAAAAAGCTATATATTAAATTTTAAAATTATATATTTTTTTTAATATCAAATTCCTCATAAATTACATTCTTAATAAAAAAAATAGAATTCACAACTTATACGCTTTCGCCATAATTATATGCAACTGCCATTTCTACCTGCGAGCCAATGCCCTTGCGGTAGGGCGTTTTTAGAGGGAAGAGGTTGGGTGGGATGTTTAGTGGGTGAGACCCACACCCTACCGCTGAATCTGATCAGTGGTGCCTACCTGACGTTGGCATCGGGGCAGACGGGGGACCGTGAAGCCTCTCTCAAACGACACCAGTAAGATTTTACACATCCAGTTCGAGTACAAAAAAAAATGCATTTTTTATTATGAATAAAAATAACAATCAAAAATAAAACAGTTGGCATTAAGTATTGACCGCAGCAAGAATCGAGTTTTACGAAAATTTCAACGAAAATATATGAAATTGGTGTACAAAAAAATTAAACAAACACCATGTGTCTCGTCAGAAGACGTAGTTGAGATGGCAGATAAACTTTACAAATTTTTCGTTCGGAAAATTTCGAACGAACATAAAAACGAACGAAGAATAACGACAGATGAGATCATCACTACTAGGTAGGGGGAATTCATGCGTGATAGAAATCAATTCACACATTCGACTTTCATTTAGGCATGTTTGTATATAAATTTTCATATTTAGTAAACTTCCCCCTGCCTCTATTTTGAATTTGTAGATATGTCTTACTCCCGTGTACAAAGCCCTGCCTTTATACATAAAATTTCTTCGATATCGAAACCTAGTTTATAATTTATTTCATTATAAATATAATATTAGCTTTATGCTTTTAAAACCTATTTTTTAAATGCCTTAAAATTTTAATTTAAAAACAAATAAATTAAATGAATCAATTATTATTTGTAATTAAGTTTCATAAAAATAACCATCAATGATACATGCGCTAATTTATCGTATATTTGTAATAAAATATTATATTTATAACTCAAAAACCAACATTTTAGAACTAAAATTTTTTTTCCTATTATTAGAAAAAAAATAAAAATTATTAATTTTGATGCCTCAATGCTTTTTCAATCGTTTTATCAGTTAAACTGTTAGAATCTACTCCATTGATGTTAACGCAGCCGCATAATGATTTTTGTTCGAATATGTATGATTTCTATAGTGAACAGATTTTGCCAATAAAAATGAGACAGTTTAGAGTGCATCAATCCAATTATTTATAATCACTACAAAGGAAGATTTTTTTGAATTTATGCATCTTCCAAAAAACCTAAGATACATGATTTTTACAATAATAAGCTGAAGGAGAAGTTTAGGTGGGAGAGGGGGGGGGGTGGGCGGGGTCATAACTTGCTTTCTAAAAATAAAAATTTGACCAGGAATCCAATCAGACAGTTGACTTACATTAATAAGAAGAGGGGCTGTGAAACTTCTCTTGACTTAGACAGGTAGTCCATTACTAATTCAGAGAATGGATAGAAATCAACACTGACATTAAGCGACTAAAAATAATATTGACATTATTTTATTCGTTTTTTTTGCTGTTCCCTCATACTAACCCGAAGCGATAAATATAAACATGTTTGATAGTCTACATTAAGGATTGGAAGAATACTGGTAAAGTAACCTTAGTTCTCCCACCATAATAATTCGACACCGTTTATTTTCTTCTGTAAAACGATCTTATTGTTCTCACAAAATAGTTACAATTTACCCATTTTTTAACTCAAGACGCATGCGTAAAAGAATACAAAAATATTTTATAATGAGCCAATTAGCTACTATAATTTAGACATTAATATGATTTCAGTTTTACCTGTTTTCCCTACTAGTGTGCTTTTAATTCGTTTTGTAAATATGATGCATATATTGCTATTACTTTAAGTGTTAATTTACTAATTATTCAATAATTATCTAGGTAAAAATGACTACTTGGGGCAAGCCGCGCATCTGCGCACAAATTAAAAATCAATGGATTTGAATTCTATTTTAAACTGTTCATTAATTTCTCT
>SGJC01000834.1:0-17117 GCA_009887335.1 Henneguya salminicola
TAAAAATCACTTCGTCTCGATATTTTCGCGATTTTTCTGATTACTTTGTAGAGTGCCATTCAGAACCCCATCGCGTGCCATAGGTTGCCGACGCCTGCTCTAAACCATGGGTTCTACGATTTTTATAGGCTAAGATTCCTGTTTAAAAATAAAAAACTTTTCGAAACCCACCCCCAATGGTAAAAAGTATACTAGAAGAGAATTTAAAATAAATCTCTTTATATTTTTAAATTTCATACGACCTTCCTCCTTTGAGAACTTCTGCTTTTCCCGAATTCTTTTAAAATTTTATGCAGTTAATGAAAAAATTTGAATATTTAAGGTTTTAGGAAAGTCGCAATATACCTATGATATTAATCCCTATCTGGGTATGTTTTTAGTATGGGGCATTAAAACCAACGACTAAGACGTTAAATCCTAGAAGGCGAAAATTAGTTACGAGTCTTTCATATTGCTCGCATGCGCTCTGTGAATTATCAATTATTTTGATAATTTATAATTGTAACGATGAAATAAATACACATTATCCTTAGTTATTGTGAAATTTATATTTTTTAATGGTTCCGAGGATTAGACGATTGGATGCGTCAAGAAAAATTTATTTAAAACAAGCTCCTATATGTATTAAAACTCGCATGGAGCTCTAATTCTTTTTCTTTTCCTTTAAGAATTTTGATAGAACTGACTATAAATTCTCCAAATATTGGGCATTAATAGTCGAGCCATTAGTGTATTTATATTTTTCTTGCTGTATTATCTGTCAGTGCCCATTTTTGTGGTTTTCGAGATCATTGTTTGCTCTCCGGTCATCGGTGCTTGTCGTTTTTTAAGATAAATTTTTTCTAATAATTGTTGGTAAAGGTGTCTTCCAATTTCTATCAAAAGGTATGTTTACTAGATAATTCTTGACTCCATAGATCTTCCTCTTTGTGTCGCTAAAAATTCATTGTACTGATTTCTTCTCCCTTAAATATATGTTCTGTTGGCAAGCACACTTTCATCAATTTTAACTATTGTATTGGATCAATTTCTTTTTTCACAAATTCTATTCCACAAAAAATAAACATAATATCCATGCAAAAACGCGGCAAATCTGTGCACTTCTACAAAGAGTTCCGAAAATCTTCGATTATGAAATTGTTACAGTAATCTTTTGATAATATGTTGAAAAAGTTAATCATTTGTGTTATATCTGTTTTTGAACCTTCGAAAAAAAGAAATTGTGCTGTTTATTTTTTTTTTTTGACAACATTTTTTTTAATCAAAATTCTTGTTTATTTCGAAGTCTTTTCTGCATCAGTTAACCTCAAACTCATTTGATTTTCACTTCTTGCGCAAGTTACAGCTTCTATCAATGGCGTTCGCGTTTTAAAAAAGCAATTGATGGCTCTCTTTCGATTTTTTTAATATTTTCCGGAAACTTAAAAATTACGCATTTTTGATAGCTTTCCCAAAAACGTATTAATATCATTCAACCTTGATATTAAAATTCTAGTTTTTAATCAACCAAGCCCAGTTATTCCAGAAAAGTATACACGTATAACTTATTAAAGCATGCTTTTTTATTTTTAAGGGCTGAATTTTAATATAAATTTGCCCTTTATGTTTTCGACAAAACACCATTCTATTTTATTTTCGCATGCGCGATATATATTTGTGTGATATCTTACCCTTCCAATGTACATTTAACTAAAATAAAAATTCATCTATTAATGACCCCATTTAAAGTATTTAAAGTATTTAAAATATTATGGTTCTATTTTTGGAACTGGTTACCATCTGACCCCGATGACTCAACTCCCACACTTTAAGTTTCTCTTCTCGGGGGAGTAGGTCTTTAATATTGATTATAACCGTATATCCTATTAAAAAATATAGTCAATGAGACAAAATTCCTCTGTCACTAAAAATGTAAGAATTGGAATATCCCGTTGGTGGCTAGACTACTTCTTTTTCGATTAGATATAAAATTGTCGATTCTTCAGAGAAAAAATAACTTTTACGGGTTTTAAGCGGAGGAAGGATCTATATTAAAGAGCGTGCGTGTAAAATAATGGCGAGAAGAATTCTGTAAGAGATCCAAAAATACAGCAGTTCCCAGTCTTCCTAAATGTGAGGTTGGTAATTGTAATTGTACAAATATCTCAAAATAGATGTTGTAAAAAAAGTCTTGCTCTAACCTTTTCATATATTTCAGAAATTTATAAATATTAAAAAAATAAACTTACAGTGTCTTCCAATTGAATTCGTCATTTAACATCTTCAAAAATTATAATTATGTCGTTAAGGAAATGGATTAGGAAGTAAAAACCCGACATACAACGAAAAGTGTACGAATGAAAAAAGGGAAAGGATTAAATGTCATCAATTAACTTAAGGAATCATTTCCGAGGTTTGAACTCTCCTTACTGTTTAACGAGCAATTGTTCAGTGAATAAAACAGGCATTTCACACAAAAAAAGGTAGAATTTAACATAAAAACAGAGGGGATGATAGACACTTTTTACTAACTCATCACTGTCATGGAAGGGCTGATCAGAGCCTTGTGTTCACATTGTGTCAAATTCAGGAAAAATATGCTTATTACGCTTTAGCATTAAATCAAGATAGTGCACGATATTGAGGGATTTCTATCATACCATAGAGTTTCTCTTAAAACCAGTAAGAAAAAAAATGTTCCATAAAATGCATCGAGATCATGGGATGGGAGATCAGAAACGTTTGTTGTTGACGAAAGAGGGTTTTGTGTTTCGATGATGCAAGAGTTAGTGGCTCATTATCTGGCCAACAAGCGGTTATTACTATTCTCAGCTTTGAACGAAAAATTATTCTGCATTTAATATTAACTTTATGGTTTTGTATGAAATTCTTGATTCCTCATAAAATACAGAGACTTTTGTATGGAAGTTATTGCAGCCGTTTTTAGAACTCGACGATATCACAGCAATAATCATAGCGAATACCGTAGCTTTTCGCAAAACCCTAAATATAAAGAAATGAATAGAAAATACTGAGCATCAGATACTTTTTTTACTCTCTTCATTTTTACAGCGCACGCGCGGTGGTGGTGGAAATTTCACTGCTCTGCTCCCGCCACGAATTGCAAGCCTCGTCATAAATAAAAATGAGCAATCTAAATTGATGATTTCACAACAGCTTGGCAATTAATATTTGGAACCATATGGAGGGATATACCAGGACGTATGAGAAATAACGAAATTAACAATTAATTGTCTTTATTTTCATAGTATAATTTGTTTTAATAAATCTTATATTTAAGACCGTCGCTCACCGATTACTTCAATTCCAAAAAAGCTGTATATTATACTAAGCTCGTCCCCCTACTGTTGAGTGCATTTGAGGACTAATTGTTTTTGTAAATCAATGAAATGTAGGATGTTTTGGCACTTTTCGGTTCTACGATCCGTTTTAAACTGCCCCTGTAATTCATTGTAAATTAAATCAATAATTTCAACCATGGGTATTTGGCGGAATCTGTAGGGAGAGCAAAGAATGCTTTATAATCCCCTTAGAAAATCGTACAGAAGCTACCCTATTACTACTCATATACAAATGGATTAAAACCGGAACAATAGAAAGTCCAACAATTATAATTAGCGACTAATGGAAATCCTATACTAAAATAGGGAATGACATACGATACAAACACTTAACAATAAACCACAGCAAGAATTTCGTATATCCAGTAAGCTTCGTTCATACACAAACGATCGAGAGAACATGGGGATCGGCCAAAGAGGGAAAAAAGCGCAGTAAAGGAACGTATCGTCATCTTTTGGATTCGTACATTTCAGAATATATATGGCGATCCCCGCCAAACAGCCAAGATCCATTTGAAAATATTCTTAAAAATATTGCGGGATTTTGGCCCCCGGAGAAATCCTCTTTAGAATAATAACCCACCGCGTGGCGGCGACGTTAACAAAAATTAATGGCGATTCATTTTTATTTTTACCAAAATTTATACTTTAATGAGTAATAAAATTGCTTAACAAGTATAAAAAATGATTTAAATTGCTCATCTCCAAGTTATTATTCATTTAATGATATGTAACAGGCTTAAAAAATTAAAAAATATCATTTGAAATATTTTTTCGCGGCGCCGCCAAGCAGGGGGTTATTATTCCAAAGATCAACCATCCGCAGATCTAAAACACGTTTAAAAATACAATTTCATTATATTAAAAATAATAATAAAAAATCCATTTTTTTAATAAAAACGGCTCGTATAACCGAATAGAATTGATATTTTTATTCATTTTTATGTATAAATATACATGAATAAAAGTGAATCCGCGAACAATCCCGACTATTATAATGGCAATCGCATATTAATGGCGTCGGGTGAATAATTCTTTTCTAATATCAAATATAATGATTGGTTTATGCCTTAAAAATACTGTCTAATTTACATTTGAGATGTTCAAATGAGTAATTGTTTCAAACGTGAGTAAATACGATAAAAAAAAAGTCTCGGGTCATAATTTAATTTATCCATTACTATTTAAGGTTTTTTTTAATATTGAAATTTGACGTATAAACATTCTCGTTAAACATCTTTTCACTAAACCTGCCAAGAAAATAATTAATTAAACTGAGATGCGCATTGAATTCAAATATTATGCGAAATTCTAAATCATTAGCTATGTTTAGTTTCAATAAAAGCTTAATTCCCAGCTTTGTATTTAAAGTGTAGAAAATTATGTCTAGGATCTAGATCAGGCCTAGGTAGCCCAAATCAAGTCACAGGCCACTTTTAATATTTCAAAATATTATTCGGGACAAATTAAAAAAATATTTTATTTATTACTCTAGCAAAATTCATAAAATAAAACGAAGGCTATACGTGCTTCTTAATTTTTTTTTCCCACCATGTGCAGATCAATTTTTCTATCTGAGTCCAGCAATCTAAGAGTCAGTGTTCGTGTGATAGGACGTCCCTGGAGGGGAAACGGTTGAATGTAAGGTTTGGTGCGTGCGAGTCCCCACTACTGCCAACCTTTGTAATGGTGCCTTTCTGTCGCTGGCATGTGCCGAATGTGGGACTGTGAAACCCCTATCATAGTAAATGAGTAAAGTTTTACGTATCCAGTTCGAGACAACAAAAATGAAAATCCTCAGATTAGATTTTACATTTAATACCAACTAAATACCCCTAAACCCAATTCCTTAAATATACAAATTTTTATGTTTTATAGTGTATCGTCCTTTTTGATACAAGGTAATTTTATCATGTGTGTATTTTAATTTTATGAATGTCATATTTAACGTTTAAGAATATAATATATTTTAAATGTTTGTTTCAGGGGAATTTTGCAAAAAAATATAGATAAATGTTTTATGTATTACTCGCTGTACAGGAGGGTATGTTGGTCAAATATATATAAACATTCGAGTAATTTATTTATTGATAATATACATTTTACAGTATTTATTAAGTCCTAACAAAATTTACAGAATGAAAATGTTAATAGAATAGATCGTCAATGAATAAAATAACTACAGCCGATACTTGGATGGCAATTATCCATAGCATGAAAAACTCATTCACTCCAACAAAATTTTAAACCATGATAAACTACTCATTTTGCTCTTCGAAGTATTATTCTAATATATAAGAAGTTAAAGAAAAAGGAGGGACAACACTTAAAAGTATCGCTCAAGAGATATCCCAACATGAAAGGGCAACCATTGGATGGACGCGACTTCCAGACCATATTCGCTTTGAAACAAATTTTAGATCGATTTATTTCTATATTTAGAAAATATTTTTACAGTGACATCTTAAAATTAACAATATTCACATGTTTTTATTCATTTTTATTCTTTTTACTAGGTTGTTTTTGCCCGCGGTCATGCCCGTCTTAATTCAAGTTCCACTCGATTGATTTTTTTTACTTGGGTCGCTACGATCCTCGTCATATAAATAAGAGCGAAGAATTATTGGAAGTTTTTGGGATTTGATCATGGTTCACATAATAAAAAGAACTTGTGAAGATCGGAGATATAGAAGAAGGTAGTCATGACTCGTCTGGAACTCGATTTATGCTATGTTGTGACTTTAATTCATGGTTCAAACTTTTGAAATAGAAACTCCGTCCTTAAGAGCGCTTACAAAAATCATAGTAGGTTTTGAGCGTTACAGACAGAATTTTTTAATATATTATTATTAAAAACAATCTAAATCATTTAAAAATTAAAAATTAGCCGAAGCGACCATTTTAGTTATATACTGCGCATGCTCTGGTGCGATTGAGCGTGACAGATAGACAGAGTTGCTTTAATATATTATTAATATTAATTAATTAAAAACAAACTAAATCATTTTTCAAAATTTAAAATGAGCCGAGTCCGACGTATACAAGACGCGCACGCGCAGATGAACGTGACCGACAGAATTGCTCTAATATTTATAATAATTAAAAGTAAAACAAGATTTTATCCAAAAAAAATCATTTTTTTAAGTAATAAATGATTTATAAATTTTAAAACAATTTTACGTACAAACATTGCGACATTTTTAATCCGAATTAAGTGGTTCGTCTTTGTTAACTTTTGCCTGTTTTTTTTACTTTTATCATCACAATGTTATTTTTATTTCATATTAAATTAATTCTTGTGAGAAATCTCCTTATATGTCGGCAATATATACTTTAATAATATTAGTTTGACGGTTTTTTTTTAACCTATTGAATGAACAAACCAAAATAAATCATAATTATTTGTCTGTCCGTTTTTTTATTTAATTTATAAGTACAGCCTTTTCAGGGTTAAATTTTTTTTATCAACGCTTATTTTAAATAAGAATTTGTTTGATTATCCGGCGTGGGTGTCCCCTTCGTAATGATTGTAAAGTATATCAGAAAACATTTTTTTTAAATACACTGAACACATATATTTAATACTATTCCTAAATGACCATTTATTTTATAATTGTATTCCCCACACCAATGTTAAGGCCTACGGCATTTCTAGCAGTAGAAAATGGTTGAGATTTAACGCGCGAAAACAACTGGAAGACTATAAAGCTTCTATCAAAAAGCCCAATAAAAGATCCCAGATTCCGCTAATGACCAAATTTATAATACTAACAATCTTTTATAAAAAAAAGCGAACGACAAAATACTAATCCAAATTTATACATTTTTTTTCAATTTAGGATAACCACCGACTTCATTGTGCAAAAATAATTTCGGTATTTCTCTTATGAAAGCAAGCAATCCTTCCATTTCGGTGTAGGTACGAGTAATATAATGTCATGATATTTCAATAACCGTAAAATAGAGAGGTGATTTGGGAGGCAATGCTCCAAATTTACGACTCATATATGGGCATCGGTAGGAGGAACCATATAGAGGGTTAGTCCTCTCTATCACAACAAGTTTTGGAAGTAGTTCCTACCTGACATTTAACCTGCTTTAACAGAGAGACTGATCAGTTCGTTTTTTAATGGGATCATTCCAGCTTTATCCCTCCCGACAACGACCGATCATTTACACTGTAATTTAATCAGCGTCCATGAATCAATTTAATATCGACAAGATTGGCCAATTTTTATTTTTTAAAATTAATAAAGTCTTTTTTATTTAAGCGCTTAATCTACTATTAAAAGGCCAACATTATTTAATGATCAATATATATTAATTGTGTCAAGAAAAAATCAAACAATTTACATGAAAAATAATGTTATTTTAAGTCTATTTGTGTGAATTCAATGGCATTTTCTAGTTTATATGCGATATATAAAGCTTAGAAAATAGCTCAAAAGCCATGAATAGTTGTAATAAAATAATTTTTTTTTCACATTAATCAGTGTATATTTTAGTATTTGTTGGGTTATTTTTTTAGCCAATGAATATTTATAAATTTAAGTTTTTTTCAAAATTTAGAATGGTTGTATGTTTAATATCCTGGTTTACACTCCTATCTTTGTATTCCCATCGAATAAACTTAAGTATTGGAATTATTGGGATGGTGAAGAATAAAACTCCTAAAAACAGTTCGGACCAATCATGTCCATCTACTAATAAAAGAATAATATCTGATATAGATAGAATCACTCGCAGATATGATTGGGATGAAAGTTGGCAGAATTATATATTATCAGCTTATAATATTGGTTATTTAATATCTCATATACCGTCTGGCCTTCTTACAACCATATATGGACCAAGAATTGTTATGACTTTTTGTCTCTTTTTCTCAACAATTCTGACTTTTATATCTGTTCCAGCTGCAGAGTCAGTATGGTTTTTCCTTACCATTCGTATTTTAATCGGTCTTTCCAATGGAGGTCTATATCCAATTATTCATAACATTATTGCAACGCATGCTCCAGTAGAAGAGAGGACGTGGTTATTAATGTTAACACACACTGGTAACCTTATATCGCTAGCCATTACATTTCCTATTGGTGGTTATTTACTTGAAAATCTACCAAATGGTTGGAAATATATTTTTTATATGACAGGAGCATTAGGGCTATTGTCTCTTATTTTATGGTATATGTTCGTATATGATGAACCAGATCTAAATCCTTGGATGTGTAAACGAGAGCAAAAATATATTACAAAAAGTATTTATCCTAATGGAAAACCTAAAAGAAAAAAAATTTCGAACATCCCCTATCGGAGTATCCTGACATCTCCTCATTTATATATATTGACATGCGCTCATTTCGGTAAACTTTTTATCCTTTACATGAATTTATTTGGATTAGTGAAATATTTATACACTTATTACGATCTTAGTCGAGCTATGGCTGGGAATTTGGCGGTTATACCTTTTATTGCAGATTTTGTTTTTCAATTAATCTACCCGAAATTTGTTGCCTGTCTCAAGTCGCACCGAATGAGTATTACAAATATACGAAAATTGAGCACATTTATAGGAGCTTTAGGATGTTCTGTTTTTCTTATTGCATCTGGATTTTTACCCTGTACAAATATTATACTTGGAGTAACTATGCTTTCATTAAGTCTCCTATTTCTTGCTCCATATCAAGGTGGCTATTTTACCGCTATAATTGAATTTGCTCCACAATATTCAGCAGTTAATATGTCCATTATAAATATTGGAGGATCTTTATCAGGTGTAGTTCAAAGATATATTACTGCCCTGCTTATATCTAATATTTCAAATATACGATTAGCATATAGGTATTCATTTATTTTAACTGGAATAGTCTCATTCCTATTTAGTATGATTTATGTTATTTTTGGAACGGCTGATCTCCAGCCTTGGGCCAAAAATGATTTAGTCCGACCAACTTTTAAAAATATTTTAAATACATCAACCGACGCTGAATCAGAGACTCTAACAAAGTCATAACAAAAAATTAGAATAATATTTAAATGTAGATATTTTTATCAAATTTAATCTAATTTTATTTTTAATAAATATCAAAGTAGGATTTTTTAGGCCGTTGATTCAATGTGTAAGATTTTACTATCTCATGGTTGGCATTTTAAAAGCTATCAAGACATCAGTTGTAGTTTTTGATTTCCATCAACTATAATTCCCTTTTATTATTATCTCCTATGAGCGCATAATGCATTAATTGTTGTATAATCTCATCGATTAATAGTCATTTTGAGAGCAGGATAGCCCAACAACATAATATTAGTTATTGGTAGTCGTGTTTATTCGGTTTTAGGGTAGGTTTTTATAAAAACAGTGCGACAGTTTGAATCGTACAAATCCAATTTTCGAAGAGCAGGACATTTTTTTCAATAAACCGCCCACCAGGGTTTTTTTTTATACTGCTTTCTGGGGAAAATAGTTTGGATGAGTCTTTTAGTTGGCGAGACCCATGGCCCTCCGAGTATATTAGTGGTCATTTTGAACATTCTGGGAGATTGCAAAAATCCTCTTGAAATAGACTAGTAAGAGGATAACCATCCTATCAAAAACAAACAATTAGTAGTTA
Source organism: Henneguya salminicola (assembly GCA_009887335.1). Lineage (NCBI taxonomy): Eukaryota > Metazoa > Cnidaria > Myxozoa > Bivalvulida > Myxobolidae > Henneguya > Henneguya salminicola. The sequence continues at coordinate 9,950 of SGJC01000834.1, forward strand.
ACTATTTTTTAACATCGAGTTTTTATCGTTGAGGTCCTTTATATTTGAATGCTCTTAAAAGCACATTAAGGGCAAATTTTGATTCAATATTTATTTAAATTTTCATGAGGCTTTGTAAATTACATAAGTTAATAAGGGTTTTTTTACACCATCTACAGCATTATTTAATTTACCAACTACCCCATTACGCATAGGTAACTTTTTCGTGCATAAAAGTTTTTTTTTTGTAGTTGGACTGGATGTGTAAAACCTTACTGGTCTCTTTCGAGAGGGGTTTCACGCCCACCACCTTCTGCCCGATATGCAGCCGCCAGGTAGATACCACTGCCCAGATTCAGCCGTAGTAAGGGGATTCTCACCCATTAAACGTCACACCAACCCCCTCCCTGTGGTAACGCCGTCCCGCATGGGAATTAGCTCACAGGAGGCATAGAAGTCGTCAATCCATAAAATAAAGCAGCATGAGACGCCAAGAATGGGACATTTTGGTAGTTAATAAAATTTGCAACACGATTGACCCTTTAAATCATCCGACAGAATATTTTTCGAAAATTAGTATTGATGTAAAATTCATTATCTTACCTAAAATTTTTAAATTAATCTTATTTTAAGAGGGTTCAAAAGCTGGCGTAGACAGGCATAGAGGTTATTCTTCAGCGATTAAGTGACATCGGTTACATTCTCTGCAACAACAAGTAAATTTTTAATTTACTAACGACTAATATTAAACATTCATAAATTGCAATATTTCTACTGGCTTATAAAAAAACTACGATTAATTTATGAAATATTTATATTATATTGTTTAGAAAATAATAAATTAAGGATCCATTAAAGTTGGGCGTGCGCGGTGCTTAGTTATATGTTATGCATAAAACATCAACTGAATGTATATTAACTTAGTTGAATATTTTAGATGAAAAAATATTAGAAAAAAATCAAAAATCGATTGATTGTAATAAAATGGACTCCCATTCCTCTTCCCAGCAAGAAAATTTTATTAAAAATGCGAATCAAAATACGGAACAGTTCAAAATATACGTTGACACACACGGTGATTATTGGAAAGAAGCCATAAGTGATGACGGCGTATATTACTATAATATCAGATCAAGGCAAACAACATGGGATCGTCCGCCTGATATCATCGAATCTATTGCACCACAAATATGTCCGCCTACCTTTTTGTCCTCTAAATCCCTTGCTTCTGAATCAAATTTAGGTATAACCTCAGACTATGGATATGGATACGAAGATGATCGTAATAAAATCGTTCAATCGAGTCCTATCGTTGGTACTGATTGGATCTCACATACTTTGTCATCCGGAGAGACATATTTTACGAATTCGAAAACATCTCAATCTGTCTGGAATAAGCCGGACGTACTAAAAGATTTAGCAACACAATCGGAAAACATTTTACCAGAATCTAAAAAAAAGCCTGTCAAAGCTGAATCTATTCCAGGGACTACCTGGTATGCAGTACTAACAGGAGAAGGTCGGGTGTTTTTTTACGACCATGTTAGTCGTACATCAATCTGGGACCAGCCAGAAGAGTTGCAAAATATCCCTATTTTGGATAAAATACTCGAAAAATTGGAGGAACATAAAAAGTTAATTCATGCATCAAAATCCATGTCATCGGTCGACTCCTTGAAGGAAGCTCTCAGAGTTAGGCTAGGTCCCAGCATCAATGAAGAAATTAACGAGTGCCCCCCAGAAAAAAATTTTAAAAATGAAATAATTGAAAAAAATTCATTGGCGTCAAATCTAAAAATATCCCAAAACATAGATAATAATGCTTTTGAATCGGCGTGTGTTGACTCAAGTTTTCAAAATCTGAAACAGCATACGCATGACAGTCTGTATAAAAATGGCGGCCAACCATATTCATATGACGATAGAATACGATTGTTCAATGATCTTTTGTTGGAGAAAAAGGTGTCAGTTTTTTCAACCTATGAAAACGAATTAATAAAATTAGAAGGCGATTATAGATTTGAACTTTTTCCTAATAAGGAGCGTAAAATATTATTTAACGAGTATCTTAAAACGCGTGTCGTTGATGAGAAAAAAGAGAAATTAGATGAGCTTAAACGTAAACACGATATTTTTATGAATTTTCTAAAAAACATTGTAAAAAGCCACACGTTTAATTGTCTTTTTTATACTTTAGAGCGAGTTATACCGACATATTGTTAAAATATTCGGGCGATCCGAGATTTAAAGCAATACCTAAAGAAAAAGAGCGAGAGAGTCTTTTTCACCAATACATTGCAGAATTAAATAAAAAATTGTCAGGTGAGATTCCATTACCTGATATTAACAATAAAGTAATGTGATTTTTAAATTTCAGACCAAAGATGATTATTATAAAATGCTATCCGAACTTAACGACTTGAGTGCCCATACTCCATGGCGAAGAGTGAAACGAATTATTTGCGACGACCCACGATTCGCTGCAGTTAATGATCAAAATAAAAGAGAGTCGTGGTTCGATGAATTTATTGAAAAAAAAGTCGAGGATGTAAGTTATTATTTTATAAGTGAAGCAAAAACTTAAAGATCAAGTCAGATCTAAAATCGAACGGGAAAAAACGAGCATCAAAGAACGTGAACGACATATTGCCGAACAAAAATTACACCTCGATGAAAAAAGGTCTAGAGAACGGGAATCGTTTCACAGAGAAAATTCTATGATCGAATTCACCTCTCTGTTAACTGAAAATATTCACACTCCTCATATATCATGGCGGGAAGCTAAAAAAATTCTTAAGCAAGATCCTCGGTGGAAGTCGGTTGATAGTCTTTCAAGGGATGAATATTTAAACCTTTTTGATAAGCATTTAGATCGTTTGCATACGAAATTGACTGAATCCTTTCGAGATTTATTAGATGAATCTGGGTTTAGCGTTACATGTATATGGGACAAAATTTATCCAAAAATACGAAATGATTCGAGGTGTATATCATATTCTAAGAGCGAACGCGTTTGTAAAAACGAATTTCTCAATTATGTTGAGGCGAAAAATATTCAGATCCGCAACGAATTACGATTATTGCTATCAGAGACCAAATTAATTGATCATCGTTTTCTTGCCAAGTCTAGGTTGATACCGAGTTTATACGATGAATTGATTCAGATACTTAAGCGCGATAATAGATACAATGTTTTAGACCATGTCTCTGAAGAAAGACGTGAAATTGTCGATAGTTATATTACCGAACAGAATAAAAAGGGGATGCCACCACCACCCACTGCTACTAAATCATCAAATTTTATAAAATAGTTTTGTAAATATTTTTACTTTTTTTGTCCCAATGTAAATAATTATATTCTCCATTTGTTATAAAGGGCAATCCTCTTGCTAATTCTCCAAGACTTCTTTAAGGGTTTCAAATTCCTGAAACCAATTATTTTTAATTCATTTACAATAAGCTAAAAATAAAATCCGAAATCCTTTCATAAAATAAACAGAAAAATAAATATTTCGGCGAGACCAGTAATGCACCTATGTTTACAAGGGAATTAAACTAAGCCTTAAATTAACAAAAAAAAGGCATATATTTGAAAAACTAGCAATAGGTTAACTGGATTTTCAATCCCTAGTCTTTTTTTTGTCCTAGGACTGGTTGTGTAAAACCATACTGGTCTCTTTCGAGAGAGGCTTCACCGTCCCCCATTCTGCACTTAATGCAGACGCCAGGTAGGCCCCACTGCCAAGATTCTGCGGTAGTGTGGTGATCTCACCCACTAAACGTCCCACCCAATCTCTTACCTCTAGGTAAGCCGTACAACAAGGGCATTAGCTCGCGGTCAATCCCTAGTCTTCATAGAGGAAAGAGGTTGAGTGCGATATTTAAGGTTTGAGAGCTCCCTTATTTAGTTGATCTTGCTCTATCTTGATTATTTTACAATGGAGAATACCAATATGGAGACAGTTAAACTATTCAAAATAAATCACCATGAATTTTATATATCCTGTGTAAGATACATCATTTTTTACTTGTTACGTTATTACTTCTTTATAAGTATAGCCTTGCTTGAGAAACAAAGGAGAATGATTTACGATATAAAGCTTTAGTCTCGTTATTGGAGGAATCTTCCAAAATAATGCGCCATAAACTGGGACGTTTTATGAATTTTCAGATTCAAACGAAATTTTGAAAGAGGGAATAACCCAACCACATAGCAGTGTTGGTAGAAGCTACGTGTGATCTCCTCTGTAAAAATGGCTTCGTCAAATACTGAGAGTTTATCCGAAGTGCATAAATTCCGTTATTAATTAATAGCCTCTAAAAAGACGCGAGAGAGTTTATATTACTCAAAAATATCACATTAATGCGCAGTTCATAAAGAAGACGTCTGGCGTTGTGTGCAATAAGCCAAACATTCCTATTACTTCCGATATTTTGATAGCGTTGGTACTGGAAGTTGGCTTCGCTTGCTGGAACACCATGAGAAGGCTTTTAACTTATAAGCGAAGAAAAATTTAATAAATACATTTCCACTTCAAGAGTAACATTTATAAATCATACGAGACACCTCGAAAGGAAATAAGTTTTGTTTTATGTTTTGCAGATGAGGTTTTTACAATAATTCTTTATTTATAGTAAACGGGCCTGTTTGGCAGCTATATAGCTCCATCTCAATTGCCATTAAATCCCTACTGAAAAGATTATCACGGATATCGATTTCCCATATTCAGATTCGGAAAAGATATCAAATGTATCCGAAGAGCATTTATATTAAAAATATCAGATAATATTGCATCGACTTATTTTAACAAAAATATTTTAATAACCTTAAAACTGACTGAAGTTTGGGGATCTTGACTAAAATACATTAATTAGGGCAAAAGCTTGAAGTGTAACATTTATCTGATTCTATCATTAATAATATTTTGTATATCTTTCTTCACAATACAATCGGTAATACTCGTTGTTTTAAGCAAAATTTCTCCCGCAAATTAACATATATTATTTTATAATTAGGACTATTCTATTCTCGTAAGTAATCGTGTATAATTGTGTTTTGTAAATAAAAAAAAAAATTTTAATCTGAATTTGTAGAAAAATTTTATTTCCTGTTCAGGTTGACTTTAAAGATAAATCATACAAACGAAGAACCCCGACTTTTTGTGTTTATTGAATTTATATAAAATCTAATATTTTATTTATTATAGGATTCTAAATAGAATGAGATACTTGATTTAATTATCCTCGTAAAATTCGTTCTTTTTTTTCGTAACGGATTAAATATGTAAAATATTACAGGTCACTTTCTAGGGGGCATTCGCAGTCTGTCACGCGCATGCTCCGAGATAAGCGGTCGTCGTCTTATGTTTTCCATACGTTTGAATACTATAATGTTAGGTTCAACGTCAGAAATTAGTGTTGGATATTAAAACTATTTCTTCTTACAATATAAATTTTTTATAAAAATTGTGGCAAGGGGGGAAATGATGAAATTTAAACAAAAATGGTGTTATGTATTTAAATTATCATTTTTATAATAAAAATATTTTGCTGCAAATATAACATTTCCGTCAATTTTTAATATAAACGATATTTTAATGGCATTTACATTTGTTTAATTATTTTGTAGGTTGAATGCGATAGAATTCCACCTCGGCGAGCCAAAAATATGATAGGTTTAACAATTCATCTATTGATATGCGAGCGCAATCCCAAAAAATTTTATTATACATGGACCATTCTTTTCGGCGTTTTTTTAGGGTACAGCGCAATCTCCGTCTTCGTGTACTGATTCTTGAATTATGACAATTAGGACATTCAGTTGGTTGCTGGATTATTTCTTTTTCGATTGATATAAAATTGTTGGTTCTTAAGAGGAAAAATAACTTTAAGGTTTTTAAGCGGAGAAAGCATTAATATTAAAGGGCATGCATGTAAAATAATGGCGGGGGAAATTTTTTTATTAGAGATCCCTATTGTAATTTTATATAAAAATTACATATTATAAAAACGCCGAGTGTTTTAAAAAATTAGGCTATATTCGCGGGAGTTAAACCTTGGATTGCGAAATCAACCGAGCATTTCTCGTTTATGCAAATTTTCTAATGTTATTACATCAGCTCTTTTAAGCTAAAGATTTTAAATTTCATTTATTTTACTAAATTATAATTTAAATATACTCAGTGTTCGAGAATGGATTAGTTATGTGTTATTTTAAGTTGATTGCGAAAATAGTATCAATGGATTGAATGGAGTCTGCGTATTCTCACAGGAAAATAGTGAAATTCAAATACTATTTCATATTTAACCGATTAATGTTTAATGTTAATTGACCTTCAGTAATTAATTATTTTCTATCACATGAGCAGTTTTCTATTTGTTTACAAACAAATGCCCCCATATCAAGTGCAAATAATACTGAATATTATCGTATAAAAATTTGTAAGCCTTGCTGATCGTCATCAAAAAAGAGTTTGGTCGTGTCTGATTTATATCCTTGCTTTTTCATTTAATTTATTATTATTCTAGAATTTTTAATTCGAATCTCACGTATTATATCTTCATGCTGCGGATGTTAGCAATGCATCCTTGATACACTTAAATAAAAACGGATAAATACATCAGTAATGTTTTCTTTAACTACTTTAAGCACATGTCGCAGAATTACAGATAAAAAAAACCGAGTGTATACATAAAAACAGGATCTGAAGTTCTCCATAATTTGATCGACATTTATATACCATTGCGCTTGCGTCTGAAAATGTCAGGAAAATACTAACAATTCAGAAGGAATATGTTTACCATGGCCCAGGCATTCCGCGACGTATATAACAGTTCGCATCTTGGAATCGATAAAAACAGCAAGTAAAATGAAATTTTTTATTAATATAAATTATATATTAAAACAATTCTGTCTGTCTGTCGCGTGCAATCGCATCGAGCATGCGCGGTATATTACTAATATGGCGGATTCGGCTAATTTTGAAATGATTTAGATTTTTTTTTAATTTAATAATATATTAAAAAATTCTGTCTGCCCAGCTCAAAGCCTACTATGATTTATTTTAAGTGCTTTTAATGACGGAATTTCTATTGGTTGAAATGCACTTGGGGACCCCCCTCATCTGTGATTATTTCACTCTGATTTTAATAAATTCTTACTCAGGATGTCGTATATAGTATGACCTGG
>SGJC01000835.1:0-15535 GCA_009887335.1 Henneguya salminicola
TAAATTAAAAAAATTGATCTTAGTTTACTTTGCGCACGCTCATAAAAATTAGACGATTTTAGACGTTAGACGTTTTTAGACGATTTTTTTATCCTTCGCATAATCTTTATGATTTGATAATTAAAACCTGGTAATTTATATATTTATTTTAGCAGAACATGTTTTCTTCACACATAGGCTACAGTATATACGTTTTGGGCACCCTTTCGACTTTCCTTTTACTGAAAGTTGACCTAGTCGTCGGTAATATCTCTTTTAACATCAAAAACTAGTTGGCCGTGTAAATAAAAAAAGGATTATAAGGAAAACTGAATGTAATAAACGTTAGTGTCTCCCTCACTCACGATTCCATCCCTAAAATATCATTGCTGCCCTTAGTTCTAGTAGAAGACAACATTTACTATCTTACATACTAGAATCACAGCATAAAATTTTGATTATAACACTCAAAGTTTAACGCAGCCTATAGTTGCTGAGTTTTGTGGATCTTACAGGAGACTGCGCTGTCAATTACGCTAGACGGTTAACTATCCTCCTATTTGTACACAACTCTCTTATAGATACTAAAACATTCGAATACCATCCAACTTTTTTCCACTTATTAAAAATGATCTGCATAGTTATTTTTTTCTGTGAGGTGAGAAAGAATTCTTTAATATTTAATCAAATCTCATCGTAATGGAGCTCTTATGGTTGATCTATAGAATAATAACCCCCCGCTTGGAGGCGCCGCTAAAAAATATTTCAAATGATATTTTTTAATTTTTTAAACATGTTACATATCATTAACTGAATAATAAATTGCAGATAAGTAATTTAAATCATTTTTTATACTTTTTAAATAATTTCGTTACTCATTGAAGTATAAATTTTGGTGAAAATAAAAATTAATCGCCATTAATTTTTTTTAGCGGTGTCGCCAGGTGGTCGGTTATTATTATAAAGATGATCCGCTCTTATTATTAATTTTTAAAATTATAAAACATCAGTTAATTAATTGTAAACAATTGCACCCAAAAATAGATTTAAATTTATCGTGATATACATTAAAGCATTAATTGTAAAAATAATAATTATTTGAAAAACTGTTAAATTTAATTTATACTGCCAACGAGTAAAGATTAAAACAAGTAACAAGTGCGCACGTGCGAGAGTAATGGCGAAATCTACAGATATTCTTTGGGATCAATTTACTTATCTAAGTTTAGAACAGAAGAAATCTATTGTAGAATTAACAAATTGTTACGAAAAGGCTATTAAAGGAAATGTAAGAAAAATATGTAAAATATTAGTCTAAACATGATGAGGAAAATCTAAAAGATCCGATTTTATGTGATGAAAAAGTTATTTTTATTTATCTAAAAATATAGTATTTCAAAGAAATAAGAAAGTATAAACTAATGTTTCAAAGGGAAATGGATATAATGTTTCATTAAGCCATAAATTTTTAGGCAATGTCTTAAAATATATCAATTAAATAAATCGAATCTAGAAACAGCACAAAATAACCTTATTAAAATGATGGAAGAAATAGAAAGGATTACAGAAAATTATTCATACATTTCTAAAGACATTGCGCAAATACACACAATACGCGATTCATCTCTCCTGAAAATTGTACGTACCGTATTTAATATTTTAACCATAAAATCAAATATTAATTTTGAAAAAAATTTGTCGAGTATTTTACACATTTCGTTCTAATTTTAAATCATATTACAGAATCGGCGAGGTCGTAGGGCTTTTTGAAAAGTATCCTTTTTTTACATTTTATTGATAAATTAAATCGATTAAGTTACACTGTCTTGATCCACCTTTTTAGACCCGTTGTTTGTTTTAGGTTTTTTAATTTATTTGAAGTTTACGATCTAAACTTCGTTTTTAGTGAATGGATCCTTAAAATTGTATATTCCCCTTTTTTTAGTTTAGGACTTAATTTTCGTCACTTTTGTTTCAACTAAAATTTTAATGTTTTTAGTATCGTTTAACTGGCACATGAGTGCTAATCTAACATGCTGAGCTAAGAGCCACTGGTTTGAGACCAACCGGGCAATTCTTTATCCCATAATTATAAATGGTCACGCGACTTCAGTCGCAGACAGTGGGTGGGTTTTATACACACCCGAAGGAATTAACGATTTAAGTAAAAAACGACTCAATGCTAACTATTAACATGAATCCATCAAATACGGTAGCGAAGCCGCGAACTGTTATTTTACATTTTTATACTTTAAATTTTTGTGTTCGTTTTGTTATCAGCGGAATGTATCAAATCTGACTTGCTCCCTTTTGATATGAACTTCATGGTCTCTGTTGACTTTAACGAACTACCAAGTAGGCACCATTTCTAAAACAGTAACATTGGCGTAGAGGTCTCAAAAATAGACATTGCACCTTAATTTTAATTTATGGGCACCCTTTCTATAGTAAATTGGCAGGGATGTAACCTCCTCTTATCTTCTTCGAATGTGCGCAGTAGCTGCGGGATCTTCGCGATTCAAACTTTCTCACAAAATCTACCAAAGTTTTTTCACAATCGTTACCAATTGACCTCCAGAACCATTTATACGTTTTGGGGTAGCATCTAATTTGCCTTGTCTCACATGAAGAGCTAGTTATAAGTATATAAATCCATAATTTTATATAATATTTATCGTTATATTCTGAGACTTAACCTTATTTAGCTTGAAAGCAAAAATGAAATTACGTTTTTGAACAATTTCATAGAAAAGCTTGACGAAATCGAAAACATTAAAAATCTAAGAATATCTTCAACCTGTTTAAAATCGAATAACAAAACACTAGATATTATCGATACTTTTTGGCAATTTATAAAAAACTATGTTTCTCATATATTTCTAAATACAAGCAAAAATTTCAAGATTTTAATTATTATTCCCAAATTTTGGACAATAAAAGAAATGATATTCTTAAATCCATAAATCACAACATGGAAAAATTAATAATTAATGCCACAAACACCACAGTTGAAACTTTGAAAAATCAAGTTATTTTCAAAAATTGACGATAGAGTGAAATACAATATCGGCTAATAACTGTAGAATTTAAAAATATTGCAAATGTATTCAATGTACGATAAATTTCATAACATCACCATAGGAAAATCTAAATTGTATACTTCCGAGAACAAATTCACACCCCGAGTAACAAATAGCTCGTTTATACTATCAGTTATGCGAGTTCTATATGTTGGATATCTGAAAAATACACGAATATGCGATTAGGAATACTAAAGAGTGTAGCTAACAGCTCAGTCAAATTAATATCAACCGAGAATGAAGATATTGTTTCAATATTCAATATAATTTGTTCCCTTTTCATGCGTATTTGTGATGATGAATATAATCTTTATTGCGCATTCTTCTCAACCGTCAAAGAAACATCCTTGTATATCTGATAATGGATTAATATTAGAAAATTATTAATTAATATTAATAAAATTTTTTATCAAGTCATATCTCCATATCTCATAGGAATAAAATCTATTGATACTCTATGTGATCTAGTGTCTGTTATCTCAGTTTATTTTAATAATTTCATAACACAAGAACGATATTCTTGGGTTGGAGTATTCATGTGAGAGTATTCAATATTTATGGTGGGAAATTTATTCAAATAGTCTTCAACAATTAATTGGCGACATACAAGCTAAGATTGTTTTTTTGGCTCAAGTTATAGTTTGCTTTTGATTATTTAGAAACATCTTGATCGTATTTTTAAGGAAAAAAATTATATAATCAATGAATCTTCAAGTAGAAAATTATGTTGACATGTTAGATTCCAAATGCGCAGATGTGAATCAAACACTTGAACTTCTAAACAAATTATTCTATTCATTGCCTGTAATTTTTTTATTTGAATGTAAAAAGAAACCTGTTTTTGAAAAAATAGCTCAAGACTCAATTTCATCTATTATTAAGAGACTTGACGATTCTTTCAATTCTTTACTAATTAATAATAAAATAGTAAATTAATTTTTATTTTATTTAAGAACTTAAATGGTTATATGTTTGTGATCAAACATCTTTTATGGCTGAGAGAACAAATGACAACATATGATGTCAATTTTGTAACTAAAGATGTCGTTCTAGAATTCGGAGACTTTAAAAAAGCAGCATTTGAACTCTTTAAAAATAAATCAAATATTCTTTCACTAAATTCTAACAATGCCCTTTTGGTATTTTTTCTAACAGTTTTTTTTAATTTACCTCAAATAGGGAGCTCCTACTTTGTGCGAAAAGTGGATTGATTCCAGAAAGGTAGTGCTTTTATATTAATTTCATTTTTTACAAATATTTTTATACTTAGCTCATCTCATGCTTAAACTATTTTATAAAATTTTACTTCATATATTTTTAGAAAAAACGTAAAAATATTGACGAAATAGAGCCCCAACTATCAATAAAATCCTTTAAATGTTTTCTCTTTTCATTTTTTTAAATTCTTTAATTTTCAGGTAGCTAATAATATTTTCTTATTTACTCTTTTCTATCAACTTATAAGCATTTGGGAATGTCAAATTTCAACACCTCATAGAAGCAAAGATTTCTGTTTGCTCACACTCGACGGGATTAATAAAATTATATTGATCTCTTTTAAAAGGAGTTTCCTGGTCTCCTATTTAACAAAACCTAACGTACAGATAGACATGCACAACAGTTGTAAAGGTGCGATTCTAACCACTAAACACCTGTCTCCTCTTAGTTTTTTTACTTAAACCCTATCACTGAAGAGAATAACGGAATAGTCGCAATGTTTCTTGGTTGATATTGTACATTAGCCATTGGATCTTGACTGTTTCATGATTGTTTTACAACTTTTTTTACAGATAGTCCCACATGACTATCAACAGAAAATCTTATACTTTTGTGTTGCAGCCCACTCATGTTAAAAATAAATTTAAATAAAAAATTCTACTTTAATATATTATTTTTGAGTTTAATGTGCATTGATGCTCATTTCATATACCTTTATGCGCATGTTAGTCAATTTATTTTAAAAACATTTTTGGTCTTAAATATTTCCTTAAAAAATAATGGCCAAACTTTTAGATTATTATTTTATCCATTTTTTTATTTTATGATATTTAAAACCTCTTATTTGCTTATATCTGAACAGTTTTATTGAATTTAATCATATTTTAGTTTTTGAAAAATAGAATGAGTAGTCTCGAATATTAGTAGAAAATTATGTATGGGATATTTATTAAATTTGAGTCTAAAATTCATACGACTAATATCCACGTAATACCGCCTTTGGCGTATACGAGAGGCTTATAAATAGGTAGATGTTTAATCACGATTCATATCAGTTGATAATATTACTATTTCGATATAATATATACCAACCATCGTATATATTCCTGCGTTAAAGTGTTCAAACGCTGGCCATCATTCTGTTTTAAAATGACTACGTAATTTTGTAAGTAATATTCGTATCGGCTTATTCATCTCCTCTCTGTATGTTAACATACATTTACAACCCAACCAAGTCTTTCTTTTCTTAATATAGAGAGTGTTTTTGTTTATTTCCCATAAAGTTTGGATATTTATGCCTTCATCTAGTTCTTTCTTACATGGGAGTCATTCAACCCCCAATTTTTGTATTTTGAAATAATGTGATCGATAGTTTTTCAATTTCCCCTTTAGTCGTATCATAATTCTTTACTGGGATATAATTTTAGTTCGCAGGTCAAGTGAAAGCTTGGGTTTATTTATCTTCATTTTGAAAATCTAAAAAGTGTTAAGCAGTCGTAATATGAGGGCTAGTACGTTATGCTAAACTTATTAACGTGTAAAAAATAAGATTATGTTTTGCGATTTTAAAATTTGATCCCATTATGGTGTGGTATATTTTTAATCACACATTAATTTTTAACATGGTCAAAACTATAATTTTATTTTGTTTAAATAAATAGAAAATAGCGCTGAATGTACTAAATATTCATCCATCTAAAAAAACTAGTATATTTAAACGACAGATAAAGCTTAACTTTTTTTTATATTATAAAGCTTGATGCAAAATATTAAGGAAAATTCGAACAATATAAAATTAAAATTAGGTTTGATAAAATTCTTTGTAAATCAAAAGCTAGAAGAATTAATTTGTTCTTGATGTACCTCTGAAATATTGATCATATAACATTGAAATACTGAAAGCTCTATCTTTTACAGTTCAAAATACTCCAATATACTAGAAGATAATATATTACCAAAATAATAATTATCTTTTCAAAAGGTGTCAACTATGACAATAATTTAAATCTATTAAATGAATTTTTATATTAATTGCAGATATAGATGTTATTCGGAGCCGTACTTTGCTTCATTTCTTTTAAATATTTATTTCATAAACCTACAACAATTTATTGCCTTCTTATTTTTAATCATTTATATAAGAAATCAAAAGTCAAATTTTCCCCCTATTTCTACAATTATAAAAGAGAGAGGAGAGTCAGAATTGCCCTGAATTTAAAAAAAAACTATAATATTTAGCAGAAATTGCGAAAAATTAATAAAGGCTGGGGTTATACTTGATAACACAAATATATTGATGGCAGGTGCATAATTCAAATAATTTAACCTGAGAAGAGAACGAAAATTTAGAACCGTTTAATAATTTGCAAAGTTTACTTCGTTTCCATTAAGGGGAATAACTAAGAAACACGAATGTTTCTTGTCTCGGTATTCTCCATATCTCACAGACCATATATAAATGGCTTTGGTTCAATTGTAAAAAATCACAGATTATTATAAAAAGAGTATCCTTCTATATTATTTGAGTCAACCATCCAACGGTTGACGTTGCCGATGGTGGCTTAAATTTCGCTGATCTTACTTGAAACATCGAGGCTGCCAATTGCGGCTGGATGCCCTTAAAATCGATGATATATTTTTAATTCTTTATCAGGTATTGCAACACACTTACATCTACTGTAACTCTCATCTGATAGTTCAACCGTCTTCTCTCTGTTAACACAACAGGACATAACACCAACTCAAAATATATTTCACATATTTTTTGGTACGAAAAATTCGAACTATTACTATATTCGGAACGACGCTATTTGACTTCGTATCCAAGCTCTATGAGAATCGGTTATTACGACACTATTTTGTTTCCATAAACTAATCGACTAGTACTCTAATTCTATCTGAACTATGAATAAAATAATGTTTTTTGTTGTTGTACTCGGACTGGATGTGTAAAACCTTACTGGTCTTTTTCGAGAAGGGCTTGACGGTTCCCCATTATGCTCCGATGCAGACGTCGGGTAGACACCACTACCAATATTCAACGGAAGTGTGGAAGTCTCACCCACTAAACGTCACACCCAACCGCTTCCATCTAGGGACGATGTGCCACAAGAGCATTAGCCCTGGGGGTAAACTCTTGACACTTGAAATAATTTTCCAATCCCTTAAACATTCGAAATTGTTATCAAATACCAAATGTTGGGTCATAACATTTTGTCATCAAATTCATTCTCTATTTTAATAAAATTTATTACATAAAAAATCTTGTATTGATGGTTAATAAGTTACTAATATTTTCAAAACTTATTTTTTTTTTATTTTAGCTTTGATTTAGTTTTCCCCTTTTTAAGGCCGGCCATACTTCTTTCCTCCTTTAAGAGTTAAGTTATTTTCTTAAATCATTTTTTATATTCAATAAATTAAACTCATTATTAGGAAATCGAATTGAAAATTAGACATTATTGTTTTGATCTTATAAAATATGCTATTGAATCTATGACTGGAATATTGCGTTCCACAATTTCTCTTTTTGGTACCAAACAAAATGAGAATGATGAGAATAAGTTGGATCCAGGTAATAAACATTTTGTATAATTCAAAAAAGTTAATATCAAAATTAATATTCAAGAGATATATTCAAATATTAGATTTGAATCTGATAAAATTCACAAAGTTATGAATAATTATTTAAATAATTCGGAAACTGTCGATATTCTTTTCAATCCAATTAAAGTAAAAAAAAGAATAAAATAAAATAGACCAATGTTATTGAACTATATAAAACATTATTTAATAAAATCGAAAATATCTACTCAAACGATGACAAATTATTAATATCTCTACCTCCAGTAGAACAGGTAGTTAATTTCAATGTTGTCCTAGATTTCCCTTTTATTGAGTTGATATTATTTATTTCAAATATATGTTAGGTTAGAGTTCTAAATTAGTATTAATCTCCTATAATTATAGTATATCTTTTTTTTTACTTTGAAGTAATTTTAAATTATAAAATATTTACTAAAAAAATTATTTTCAATTAGCTTCTAACAAATATTAATGGTAGGGAGCGTCTAAAAGAAACTATTCGGCATTTTCCTGTTAGTTTTAGCCAACATCAACTTAAGATTAAATTCTATTTGTCTTGCTAATGTTTGGGTTGCCTCAAGATAAAATAAAGGTTGATACCTCAACCAGAAATAAATACAGTCAACTTTTAGTCCCATTCAAATGTTAATTTTCCATAGCTTGAGTTATCTTGGGCCTACTTCGTGCGATTTAAACTTCAGTCATTACCTTTCCCAGAGTTATACTGTTAACAGCGTTAAGAATGTTGCGGGCATGAATTAATGTTCAGTTTAGACTGATTTCTTAAGAATATGCTGCTTTTAGACTATTTCTTAGGATAAAATTATATAAAAAAAGATGAGGATTTAGATAAGTTTAAGTTAGTTTATTTATCTGCATTAACCTAATTCCAGTATACATTATTAAGACATCAATATTAGTACGGCGATCTCACCCCTAAATCTCATAAACCTGATTCTTTTTTCTAAAGAAATGTCTCACTCTTTAGGTATTAGTTATCCGTGTATGTTTCGCTGTATCTCTTGCTACACTACTCATTTGAAATGAACTTATACTATTTCCCGCGAGCCAATGCCCCTGGGGTACGGCGTCCCTAGAGGGAAGAGGTTGGGTGTGATGTTTAGTGGGAGAGACCCCCCACACTACCGCTGAATCATACCAGTGGTGCCTACCTGGTGTCTGCATGGGCAGAATGGGGGACCGTAAAGCCCCTCTCGAAAGAGACCAGTAAGGTTTTACACATCCAAACCGAGTACAAAAAAAAAAAAACTTATACTATTTGAACTAACCTTATTAGTTCAAGAAGATTTGTTAAATCCGATTTCCCACGTATGCCAATAAACAAAATTAAGTTGCTGGGTTGCATCATAATTAGTGCTCTGAATGTTAGTTTCTAACTCTCTGCTTGTGTCAGATATATGAGAGTCTCTTTTAGCATATTTCACTCTTATTTGATTGCGGTTCAGTTCATTTTATTCTGACTATAAATAAATATTTACTGCTCTACAATTTTGCTTCTTACTTTAAATTGGCATTGAAAATCATAACATAGAAGGGGCATTCTTAATAAAAAAAATACGTTATTTTATATTTTTCTACAAGGAGATGGATTTTAGATCATCATTTTTTTTCTTATATTTAAAAGCTTATGCATTCGTTTTTATCTCCAAACCGCTATCCCATTGCTTATTTTTAATCTGTAACTTATATTTCGCTTGGATGTATATTCTGAGTATAAATTTGTAAATTCTGTTTCTGTTATGCTAAGAAAATAGATATTCATCGTTGAAACGAACAGAATTAAAAAAAAATCAAATTGATTTTTTTGTTGTAAACTTTTTTTAATGACCATACAGTCAATATTTCTAATCACCACTTGCTGAAAAAATAATTATTAAAAAACACCACTGTTCTAATGGCTAAATATATGTTTTCAATTTTGTAGAGCTCACCTAAAAATGATATTCTCTTTGATTAAAAGTATCACTCTTTTTTTTTGTTTAATATCGTTTTTCAGTCTTTTTATATCTTCTGATAGGAGTACAGCTACGAGAGAACAAAACCCTGGAAGCACTTACCCTTTTTCTCATAGATGAGATACGGCATATTTTGGTCGCAATTTTTCGTGAACTGGAAGCGGTTTGCGAATCAGTTGTTAAAAGCACTTCTTTAATATACTGTTGCGATAAAGGAAAAGATGTCGCCCCATTCATTCATCTTATAAAGATAGCAATATAGTTTTTCAACAACATTAATAAAATGGTGGGAAATAGTAACGCTTAAGAATTAAAATAATTAAGTTATTTTGTGAAACAATCATTCGAATAAAATAACTTCCATTGAAAATAATGTTTATACACGGCAAAAAAATTCAGTCGGAAATTAAAGATTTTAATTTGATCAATTTTTAGTTTGGGAATATTTTTTTTAGTCTTTACAGCTACTTATACTTTAAAAGCCATGCCATAACATTCTTACCACCATGGAGAGAAGAAATTTATAGATATATAACACGTGACGTAGATATTTATAACTGACGAATAGACATATGACATTTATCTTTTCCATGGCATCTCTTTGTGTCAAATATTTCTCAATTATATTTATTGTAAAATAAATAATAAAACGTGTATTACAACAAAAAATATTTTAGACAAGAGCTTTCTTCAAACAGGTAATGTACCATTTCGATGGAATAACGCAAATCAGTAAGATTTATTAACTTCTCTTGCCATATATTTTTTAATTGTGGTAGATAAGAAAAAAGGCGGGAAAATCTCATCTTGAACCTTTAGTCGCTTCTTAAATAAAAAATATTTTTATCGTAAACAAGTTTATTATGACAAGTAGTCTTTACTGTTGAAACAAGGGCCATATTTCCGCATCTCCTTTTTGTTGTCAACAAGATAAAATAGTATTGCTCTTCCCTTTGACATAACTCAACAACCAGAACATAAGACATTATGAAGTGGTCTCATCTAAGCTTTAATATTCTGGAATGTCTTCAGCTAAGACATTTTTTAAGGCCGCGTTTGTTATACGGGGGGGGGCAATGATGAGGGGGTACATACATGAAAAGTAATCTTGATACGCATTTTAATGTTGATTTTCCATTTTTTATGGGGATACGAAATAAAATATCTTTATATCAACTCAAATATATCTTCACTAGGTTGTTTTTGCTAGTAGTCGCGGCTCGTCTTAATTCAAGTTCCACGTGATTGTTTTTTTTTGCTTGGGTCGCTTCGCTCCTCGTCATATAATATCAAGAGAAGAATTATTGGAAGTTTTTGGGATTTGATAATAGTTCTCGTAGTAATAAAAGAGAAAGAAAAATTAATTCTAGTGGAACTTGATTTATGCCTTGTTGTGACTTTAATTAATGATTCAAACTTTGAAAATAGAAATTGCGAAATTAAAAGAACTAAAAAAAATCATAGTAGGCTTTGAGCGTGACAAACAGAATTGCTTTAATATATTATTAATTAATTAAAAACAATGTAAATCATTTTTCAAAATTTAAAATTAGCCAAAGCCGCCATATTAAGTACGCCAGCGCATGCTCAAATGCGATAGAGCGTGACAGGCAGAATTGTTTTAATATATTATTAATATTAATTAATTAAAAACAATGTAAATCATTTTTCAAAATTTAAAATGAGCCGCATACGCCGTATATATGCCACGCATGCGCGGTTTGGCATGGCAGGCAGACAGAATTGCTTTAACATATATAATATCTTCATGAAATAATTATTCCTAATGTCACGAGCAATCAGAATATTCAATTAGCACTTGGTTTCAGTAAAACAATTCTTTTTGAGTAATGAATGATCAATTATCCACGTTGGAGATGTTTTAACACAATAAGAAAAATTTTAAAAATTAAATATAATCCTTTTTTTAAACGACAAGGTAGGAAAAACCCCTTACCTAGATCGTATAGTGTGCTCCTAGAATCTTAATTTGCCTCCCAGCTTGCAGTTTAAACAAGCACACAGTTCGATCGGAGATATGAGCCTGTTCTTCTAGGAAATGATGTAGGCAAGACACCTTTTTCCCTAGTTTGTGCCAAAAAGGCTAAAAAAACTCGCCATGCCTCGGCCAACCGCTAGGGGTACATCACCCAATCGGCATTAATTCTCGAAGGGAAAAAATTAGTTTGGTTGAGTAAAAGTGAAATATATCTGTTAAACATAAAAAAATAAATGTTTCACAAACTTAAGTAACACATTTTTTATGCAGGACGGCTTTTCCCTCCAAAGATAGATGTGTAAATAGATTAAAAATAAAATTATTCTTATCAAATTGAATAATCTTGAAATAAATATAAAACTATCTTCAGTAATAACTTCTATATCACAAAAAATAACATCTTCCCTGCTGAATTAAATTATGCTTAGTGACTGATTAAAAAAAAAACGCTCGTTAAATTTTTATTGAAATTTGATAAGCCCGTCGATACAGTACAAAATTCTATGCAAACTATTGCAGTTATTATAATATTTAAGTATTTTTCAATGAAAGAAGAGATTAAAAATTTTTTATCAAAAGGGGCGTAGGCTATTAGAAGACATGCGTCATGCCTTTAAAAATTACGGGGTGTATCCAACTTTCCTACTAAACACGTCGAAATTTATTATTGTCGACAGTGCCCGAATGAATAATGAAGGTAGGATAAAGTTGATTTGTTTCTCTTTGAAAAAAAAATCTGCTCTTCCATATTTTATTTCTTGTAATATCATAAAACACTGAAAAGTATGAGAGAAGAAACTGATCTGACTTGAAAATGCAATTAAAATTGTCAAGATAGTCAATTCAATGTGAGTTCTAAAATACAAAATCTATTATTTGAATTTTTATTTCAAAATAGATTTATGGTGATATTAGTATTTTTACAGATATCCAATGCTTTAGCCTAACAAGTTTTTACATGGTTTGAAATTGGGCGCATGCGTCTGAAAAATATATTTAAACACTCTATACGTTTCGAATACAATTCAACGGTTGATTTTTAGTTTAACCCCAGAACATAAAAGCAAAGAGGATTAAGTTAGAAATGCAAATAAAAAATTATAATATTGCAAAATTGATCAGAACAATAAATTTATTCAGATCTAAATCTCAAAAAACTAAAAATGAACCAACTTTTCTAAAATACTCTTCAAAGTTGTATTGGCAATGTGTTTGGATTTTAGCCTGTATTTTTATGGTAAATGTGTCATGCGCATTTTGGTGGTGAGGAATATTATGAAATAAAATCATAAAATCGATTTAAGCATTTTTCAAATCAATAAAACGAATTCTTAATAATTTAAATATAAAATTATGCAATTCTATGTGTTATTCATCCTAATATTTAAACACATTGTTATTTGAATTTAACTTAATATCTCAATAATTTTTGGCTTTAGAACAATTCACGATTTATTTCTCCTATTCAATAATAGAATAAAAGATAGAATAGAACCACCTACATTTTCGAGAGCATGCGCGCAGGCATTTGATTTTTCCAACACGCCAAAAACTAAGCCAAATTTTTAAAAAATAGATGAGAATAACGTTATAAATAAACATATTGTGAATAGGATTAAATTCTACGAAATAGAAATAATATTAGAAAGAAAATACTAATATAATGTGGGCATGCTAAAAAAAAATACAGGGAGTCCCATTGTAGCACTCAGCCCAATTATAAGTGAAGAAATATCTCTTATCCCCGGAACTAATTCTTAACTGGATTTTATTGATGAAATGGAATAAAAAAAATAGAAAAAACAACAGATATTTCATATAATATCCGAGGAAAAACATTAATAAAATTTTATAAAAAAAGTAACATAACCCCCAGCGTGAAGCTTTGCACGAAAAAATTTGATCGATTACTTTTATGTTTTCAATTGAGTTATTTTTTTTTATAACAAAAATGGAGTATTTATAATTAGAATTTCGATCAAAACTAAATTAAAAAAAAAGATCAGTGTTATATATTTAGACAGCTCCAGTAATAATAGTGGGAAATTGATTTGAGAGAAAATATAACGCCATAAAATTCATATTATTTGTTGGTAATAAAAAATTTATGATATATCATATTATATAATATATTTTTAAATGTAATAAAATTTATATACTCTATATGTCGGGGTATAAGTTGACTCCCATGATTTTTATATATTTGTTGGGATTATTAACGATCTTATACTGTGATATACATGGCATGCGCCTATAACATAAGGAAAAATTTCAAATGAGATATAAAGAAACAAAGGTTTATGTATTCCTCTTAATCAAGGTATTTATTAATTAGAAGACAATTATGATAAAATTTACATCTCTTTTTGATTCTCTTTTTTTAAAGTAATTTATTTTTACAATATTTGGATTTATACTGTTTTAGAGTCCTAATGGGGTAAACAGCACAAAATAAATGGCTGTATTCTTTTTAGTCTTCTTTTTGCTTTTATAAGACTTAATAAGAAAATATAACAGAAATTTAATATTAAATTTGTCTGGAGTGGAGAAAAATTATAACTGAAAATTATGCCGTTCGAAGGTTTAGCTTTTTGGATTGGAAGCATATAAAAAAGTATATGAAGAAAAAGGTTGAAAAATGGGAAAGAAAATAGTAGAGGTCATTCAAGCTAATACACGATCAATAAAATAGGTTAACTGTTCGCAATACGAATAACTACCAAAACACAGCATACTATTTATTGTTAGCAAACAAAGATTAGATGCCCATCCAACATTTATTTGAATGAAGTTCAAATAAATGAATTTTACGAGGAAACGGCCTCTTTTAATCCTTATTAGAAGAAAGGAACTAGATTTTAAGGTGAGAGACTTTTAGGCAAAACTGTCCAATAAAATTGCCGCAATACAAATATTCTATATATTTATGAAAGACCATTCAATTACCACGGTTTGATAAGTAAAGAGGCATGGCATGCCTTCAAATATAGTTGTTCTCCTATGTACGGGTTCAAATTATCGATAATTAAAGCCCCTAATCGTCTTTATACAGTAAGAATGAAGCTCTAGCACTAGGTGTAAAAGCTAAAATATTATGCACATATATACCGAATTTGGCACAGATTCTCGCTAGCTAAGAAGAATATATAATTATCAGGGAAAGCATTCCCTTTCATAATTTAGTGAGGAATGTATTGCCAGATAGTTTCTAATCAAATTCGATATTTGCCAAAATATACTACCTATACCTACATCAATTTGAAATCTTTTAACAATTAATAAGTAGAATGAACGAAACAAGAAATTGAATTAGTAGATGATTGAAAAGAAGTTCAAAATTATTTTGGTTAAAATACCCAAAATCGTTTTTGAATATTATGTCGAGATGCGTAATGAATCCTTCTTTTTTTAGTACCGCATTTTCCGGTAAATAACGTGCATCCCAATTTTCGGAAAATTTTGAATCGGCCTTTTGTCGAATAGATAACGCGCACCTAGCCGATAATGCGCAGGGGGTGCACTACAAAGGAGTTGTTTTCTGCGAAATTAAACATAAACGTTTCAACAGATCAGCACAACAACGGCCAACGGAAACCAATGAGAATGAAAATATGGACGACATTTTCAGCCAAAGCTGCAGGCTTGTCACTCGACGAAGAAAATCCTACACAGCATTATTCAAGCTGAAGGTAATCGAA
>SGJC01000836.1:0-11165 GCA_009887335.1 Henneguya salminicola
GATTTGATATAATCGTAAACTATATCAATTCATTTATAAAATATACATGGTGAAAACTCGTTTCAAAATAATTTATTGCACAGTGATGTGCGTAAAATAAAATGGGCGATAAAATGCGACTTGATTTTGTTTAATTAATAAAATTAAATCTTGAGCTAAATTCTTTATTTATTCTCAAAATTAATGTTTCCTCATAATTTGAAATAAAGTTCCAAACGGAATAATTTACTGTTCGACATCACCTAAAATGCCAGCTCAAGATTTTTGTGAAACTCTTAATTGTTAAAAATTACTCATTTAAAGTACAGTTGGGGGTATACATATTCTAGTGTCGCATAATGGGCTAGAAATATCATTCATTTTACCCTTTATAGTTTCAAAAAACACGATCTATGAGTCACTTATCTCTATTAACAGAAGTTGAATATCCTTTCGTTAACTCTTCCCAAAATCAGTCTTTATTAAATAACATCAATGCTTATTTCTAATTAGACTCTATTTAAAAAAATGATAGAAATATTTTTTTAGTTTAAAGACCTTAAAACTAAAAAGAATCCAACGATTATGATTCCATTAATGCGTTAACTCTATCGGACGCGTTCGCACATTTTCGGCACACGCTGACTTTTCCAAAAAATAATTTACAATGGTAACTGAAAAGGTGCTAAAATTTTCATAAATTTGTAGGCGATCATAATTGATGGAGAAAATCACATGCTTGGCCGATTATCATCAAGAATAGCAAAGCAACTACTACTTGGTAATCATACATAATTCATGTTCAGGCAAGAAAATTGTTGTAGTTCGATGTGAAGGAATTTGCATGAGTGGAAAATACAAGCGGATGGAGTGTAATTCTTTTCATTTAAAAGTAGATAAATTCAAAATGTACTTGCGCAAACGTGTAAATACAAATCCTCGTAAAGGACCATTCCATTTTAGATCTCCGGCTAAAATGTTGATTAAAAGCGTTAGGGGTATTATTGAAATCGTTAATTCAGGAATGTTACCATCAAGAACAGAAAGAGGGAAAAAAGTTTTATTAAATCTATCTACATTTGTTGGTGTTCCACAGAAATATGCATCACAAAAGAAAATGGTCGTTCCTTCAGCTCATAGAATCTTGTGTCTTCAACCATCAAATCCAGTTTATAAATATTTTATAATTTTAAGTATAATAAATTGAGTCTGCTTGCTAAAAATTTTGGATGGAAATATGCTGACGTAACCCAACGTCTTGAGCAAAAACGAAAGGATAAAGGTGTTGAGTATCTTAAGAAGAAAAAGGAAAAGATGGCTCTGATTCGTAAAGCTAAAGAACGTCTTGGTCAACGACTTGTTGGTCTTGAGACTAAACTCATGCAATTAGGATATGCATGCTAATATTTATTTACAATCCTATTAATGATATCATCCCATTTTCATATTATTGATTAATGAGTTTCAAACTATTCAGCTTTGTGGGTTGTTGGAGTTTTTTATTTGCTTGCCGCAGGATTTATAAAAAAAATGAAATTTTACACTAAATGAGCAACAGGGATGGAGAAAATCTTTTATTACGATTGCGTTTCGGGGGACCAGATGTGCCAAGTTATGCAATTTTGTTCTGCTAGAATTTCAATTTTTTGCGTTTAATTACTCATAAGTGAGATAAAAAAAATTGAGGATAATAGATAAGAAATCCATTTATTTCCTAAGGTGACCTTTCCCTCACCGATTATACCCCTTCTATATCCCATCCGGTTTTCGATCGCGTAAGACAAAGAGTCTGATCTTTGATATAGGCATCAGTTTCTATTATGATAAGTTAACCCCCCCCCCTCCACAAGGTTGATACCGTCGATAGTGACTTAACTTCGCTGATCTCGGGAAACGTCACTTCAAATGCTTTTGGACTCTTCATATTATATTTAGACGCAAATCTTATTACATTAATACTTTCATTTTTGTCATCTCTTATTGGGTAATTGAGAATGTTATTTGGTTTTCACCTACCCATGCCGTTTGCCAGGTTTTTAACAATCTGACATTTTTTAAGTCATTATCAGCGCCGTGAGAATTCTGCTGGAAAAAAATGAAAAATGTAACGGATTATTTTATAACATTTCGTTGTGTGTTTTATAGTCCTGTGCTGATAATTAATTGATAAAAACAGCAAATAAAATTAAGTTACTTTGAACAGTACATGTTTTTGGTTTCATCGGAATCTCTCAAATAGACGAACAAAATATTCAGTGCCATACAAGATCTGTCTTAAATTATTTTAAGAGATATTATCCATTTTTGTAAAAAAAAATAAAAAAATACTTGAATACTGTTGGCTTATGAAGAATTATTATCAAACAATACTGTGGGATGTTCAATGGGTAAACAGAAATCTCAAATGCTATTCAATTGATGGAAATGGAGTTTGTCAAACCAAATGATTGTGAAAAATAAAACAAAAGTCATTAATTTATTAAATAAAGCTTATTCCCTTTATTAGATGTTAAAGAGTATTTTTTTGACGTTTCTTATGTCTCAAAAATTGTAAAATTGAGTGAAGTCAAAATATTTCAAAAAGTAAAAAAAATTCCGAAGAATATCGTTAGTCTTGATCGGAATTCACTTTGACTTCTAACATTTGATGCCTCATTAAGAAAAAATTTCAAGTCTGAATTCATTTTCGTATGACGCTACATTAAATATGTAAAATTTAAGTGAACTCAACATAATTTTATTTTTAATTACCATAGAAGCAAAAACGCAGTGCTGACTAAAATAAAATCATGCGTCGTATATTTTGAGAATGTGCTGAGTGATGACAGTGCCCCAATTGGTTTCAAACAAATCGTTGTAGTCATTTTAATCTCAAAACTGCACAACGTTGTTGAAGGTAATTTGGGCATTTGAAGGCAACATAAAGACATTGATAGAAACAAGGGGTGCCTAAACAAATTAACTTTTGTGGAGATATTGAATTTACACTCTTAGACACTTCATGAGCATTTTAAACAGCTTTGGTACTCATTACAGCTGAAAAGTTGAGCTCTCAGCATTCTCAATGAAATTAATTTTTGATTTGTTGCATAAATATCCCAGATTTACTTTTGTATCGGGGACTAAACAATTCATTCACGGAACAAACTTTAATTGATATGGAACATGAATTATTTATTACAATGTACAATGCAAGTGATCAGGGAGAAAACTAGATGAACCAGCTCACACCACATCAAAAGAAGATTATGCACTCTGTTTAGGGAGATTATAAAGGAACTGTATATTATGATTTGATATTAAAATTGATATACAGTCATCGCTAATGGGATAAATTGAATGATTCTTTCAAGCAGAAAAAAAACAAAAATTAGGGAATATGGAAGATTTTGTTTTCAACATGGCAACTCCACTCTTCACACGTTTTTTGTGAATCGCCAGAAGCTGTTATAGCTTGGATGGAATTTTTTTACCGTGTTTACTATATTTGAATGATCTTGCCCCCAATTTATTATTACCCGTTTTGGTGTCTGTAAAATTTTATGAGGTCAAAAATTATGTTTCAAATGAAAGTGGGAGAAAACTACTCGATTACGTATTTTGACGAAGGGGATAATAACTGTTATGAACATGGAATCATCAACTTACCTGAAATATGGAAATACGTGTTAAAACAGAAAAAAAAACAATATATTACTGAATTTCAATAATTTTTCAATGCACATTCTGTTTCATTTTCATGCAAAATAACGATAACCTTTCCCATCGATCCAATAATTATTTCATATCACTTTTTTTTACTGGTTATATCATTTATTTTATTTTAATTTTAAATAAAAGTTCCCATCTTTTTAACAATTTCCAACTTATTTTTTTTTGGCAATGATGCACTAATAAATATTATTTGTAATCAGACATTGATTTTTGAATTGCCAAAAATACCAGATTAAGTTAACGTTTTTCACCGTAACCGGTTTTTGAAATTTTTGTCTGGCTTTCCTGTCGCTAAAAATGAAAATGTCAGTTCTTTTGTATTTCTCAGATACGCTTAATATAAATTAAATTTACATGAGGGGATAGACTGTTTATGCGCCCCTCTATTCCCTTGTCAAAATATAATAATTTTTATTGATATTATATTTATAATTTCGCTTATTTCAACTGCTTCATAATATTTTGAACCAATATTCTTATTACTACGTGTAAATATAGAATTGAGCTATATTTTTCTGAGCCCTTTCATCTTCAAAAAATAAGCCCTAATGATAAGCAGGGAGGCACATGTTTATTAGCTTTTTTAGGGCTTGTATCCGTCATTATTATCTAAATTACCTCTTCATGTGTTCTATATTTGCAATATTGCCTACGCCTTGGCCTAAACTTTTAGAAAATCCCCATGTTCTAAAGGTTTTTTTTTTGTGAAAAACGCCCAAGTCTTATGGTCCCTCGAAGTTTGTATTATTTATTTAGGGATCGTCGTAAGTAGTATGCCATAGGTATTAACGATCAAAATTTCTGTTTTTAGCTTTATTTTGAACATCTGCATTTTGTAAGATTATAGTTAGGATACTTCTTTTTTTTCCATATAAATCGTGGCAGTCGTCAAATAAGGGGTAAGATTTTTCTTCGAATTTCAGTTATTAAGAAAAAGGTTTTTGACAGAAACGAATTTTTTTTGCTTTTTAGATTCGATATTTGGAGATATATTTTGTTTGTATCAGCTTTAATAATCCGTTTTTTTATGTATTTCCTGTTTGATATTTCGAACTGATCATATGAATTTGTTATGGTTTTAATTTTTATTAATTTCGAAATTTAAATAAAATGTCAGATAAATCGGAATGCGAATATTTCTGCCAAACAAAATTTTAACAGGTATAAACTCTGTTGTTCTAACTTGAAGCTAAATTTAAAAGGAGGGTAGTACATTTAACGCAGTTATCCCATGTAGATGAGGTAACATCGACCCATACTGGTTTAATCTTTTTTCTTTTGTTTTTTTTTCGTTCTTCTAAACCTTGTTCTCATCGAGAGATAAACTGTTGTACGTATTTAAATAGCTCCCAGAAATGTAATTAATTTTTGAAAGAAAATTTTCGAATATACATCCTGTGTTAGAAAATAAATCAGATCAGGAACAGTCACCATCTCGATCAATTTCGAAATTTAGTCGATAATATAACTCTGAAACGATTTCCTTGATTTAATAAATGAAATTCTTAATTTAATCAATTTTGCATATTTTCAACGAATCTTACCATTTTCATTGGAATATGCGCTGTTTTTTTGTTTAACTGTTTTTTCATTTTATGCATTACGAGAGTCATTTTCAATACTTAATAAACATTAATTTATTTTAATGAAATTGATGCCTATATCAACCGTCCCATGACTCAGTGGAATTTTTGAATTGAAATATCTTCAATTAATTCAAACGAAAAGGGGCTGGGAGACTTTGGGCCGTGATGACCAGTTCTAAATATGATTCACTTTTCGATTGTTCACTTTTTAGCCATAATCTACCATCAACGAAGATATCATAGGAAATTTTGATTGCATCTTTCTTGTTGATAAAAATCGAAATTCGGCATAATTTCGTTTTTTTTATAAAAACGGAATAAAGTATCAATTACTGCATTTTTAATAACTATTGCATACTGAGTGTGGTTGGTGAATTGCTTGGGCACAAAAATTCAACTTACCCGTCTGTTTTTATGTCGTTAATCCCGTTTATGAGAACATGGATTTTTATCCTATCTTAATTTAAATTTAGCCTCAAATAAATATTACAGAAATTTTCGTATGGCCCGCAAAATAGAATATAGTTCCTCGTCTATCCTAAAATAGGTTCTTTCATGTGTGTTGCCACCTTGATTGGCAAATGCAATCGATTTTAATTTTATAAATTATATTGTGAAAGGTAGGAGAAAATGACTTGATAAGAAGCATTGCAAATCAGATAAAATCGTTTGTTAAAATTCGGAAATCTAAAAGTTGGAATATATTACCGATAGCTAATTTAAACTCGTTAAAATCAGCCTAATACTTAATACTAAAACCATAATATATTTTTATTTAATAATTAATTAAATTGGGCATTGAGGTAAAATAATTTAAAGAGTCGTTGTAATCAATCTTATCATTCCAGAAAGGATATAAGTTTGAACACATTGAGTGATGGATGCCAACCAAGAATCGTTTCGATTTTTTTTTTAAAAGAATTTCTTTATGGAATATGATAAATCTAAGATATTCTACGAAGAGCCAGAATTTTGGTTTAATTTTAATCCTCAAATTTTTATTTATTTAGCATGTATCAATATTTTAAAAATGCAGTTTCTATGATGGTCAAAAATATAGACATTGTCAAAGTATGTCTTAAATTTGTTGAGCCTTGAAATGTAATATCCATTAACTCTGAAAGATACTTTGCGCGTTATAAAGACCAAATATAATTATATAAAATCTGAGAAGGCTTACCTTGGTAAGGATTAGAATGCAGTTTTCCTTGTCGTTTTAAGTCAAGGAAAATTTCCGAACATCCTAATTTGAAGTTCAGAATTATAGCATGAAATTAATCCATTTTCCATCAACTCGATTAACTGGTTAAACCTGATTATTACTAAAATCTTTAAAAATTACATGAATAAAAGTTTAGACGTCCTTATTTATATTCTTGATGGTTAGGAGAAGTAAGATACATCATTAAGTCAATTCCAATAATAAACAATGTATTTAAAAAAAAATTTTATTTTATTCTTTGGGTAAATAATACCCATAAGTTATCCTACATATCCGTGTGAAAGATTAGCATAGTCCCTGGGTATGTTAAAAGAGGTTCCTCAAATCAGGATACGTGTAAGGTAGCCAATGGTTTTCCTTGAATGTTGAAAGATAGAAGTAACCCAACATCTTTAGTGTGGTTATTGGAAGTAAAAAGATAAACTGAAAAATTAACCTGGGGAAATACTTTGAAACAATTCTGATTGCATATGTCGAGCTTCTAATGAGCAGCATGTTAAGATATATGGATGAGGTTATACTACGATTAATATCCGTTTGGGGCAATATCCCCTTGAGAAGAAGTTTTTGTATCAAGCCTAGTGTGGGGGACCACCCCCCTAAAACTGAAATATTGGCAGAAAATCCTTACTCGCAGTTTTACAATTCCAACTGGCAGACAAGAAAAGTTTTGAAAATAAAGTGGGCCCTAAAAAAATGGTATTTCTCACATTAAAATAAATTCGGTTTTGAGAATATTTTATTTTATGCCCCTGCCCCATGTTTTTAAATATTTTCTTGATAACAACACAATCTTGATAATTTTTATTCAATTCGATATAATTTTTCATTGAAACGAACAAACAAGTAAATTACTTCGAATTTTGAAAAAAACTTTATGTTTATTTGTGTTTAGATTGGAGATACAATTTAAAGAGAACAATAATTACATATAAATTTAAATTAAGATGAACTTATAAACAATATCTTAATTCTAGGAATCTTCTGCTGTTAGCGGAGGCAGTTCCATTATTCTGAAATAAATTACGACTTTGCCTTCATCTGGAACATCAATTAATTCATAGTTCGGCGAGAAATCGATATCAGCTCGATTAAGGTAATCATAATGATGAAAAGTTTTCCCCTTATTTTAATTTCAACTATAATGTACCCATTCCCTAAGATGTATGCAAAAAACATCGCAAAAAATTTTATCTGGGTATCGAAAACACATTGGACAACGTCGAA
Source organism: Henneguya salminicola (assembly GCA_009887335.1). NCBI lineage: Eukaryota > Metazoa > Cnidaria > Myxozoa > Bivalvulida > Myxobolidae > Henneguya > Henneguya salminicola. The sequence continues at coordinate 7,729 of SGJC01000836.1, forward strand.
ACTCTTCAAGCCATGATTTAACGCAAAAAAGGCAACAATAATCTTTGGAATGTAATCAAAAAAATCTACCATAACAATTTTCGACAAAACATTGATCTTTCATATCATACAAGCAAATTCGACAGCAATTGACTTTTTGAACCTTCCATTCATTGTACAATCTCCTTAGAATATCATGGGATATCTTTTTTGCAAATGGTCCATATGAGCTTGGTGCATCATCAATACATCTGTCGCTTAGGTCTGGAATATCTCTTGTATCCAGTGGCATTTTAGCTAAAGATTTTATAAACTGTACAAATTTTAGATTTTATCGAATTAAATAAAAAAATAAACTATTGCTTGAAAATTTTTTATCTTAAAGGGTGTTTCTGTACCTAAAAAATATCTTTAAATTATCACGCCACAATCAGATAACAAAATATGAATTTAATTTAACAACATTAATTAAAGATTTAAGATCAAATAAAAACAAAAATATTAAAAAATCCAAACCTGTCTGCAAATTATTATTTCAAAGTCGATTTAATTCTCAGGTGAATTGTTTCAAAATTTTTGTTTACAGTTCTTTTAATAACCCGTGGTCACATGCTCTATTGTAATGACTCATTCTATTTAATTATGTCCTTTATAAATAAAACCATAACACAAACTATTTAATAAATATTAAAAAAATGATAAAAATCACATGAATCAGTTCAATTTATGGAATAAAAGTTAATTATTTTAAAAAAACAAGAATTCTGATTATAATCTTAAGTAAATACATGTTCGTAAAATAATGTTCCAATCTGTTATAAAACATCAACGTTGTTTTCAATTATTAAAATAAAATGATAAAATTCATGTTTACAAACTAAATTGAAAGATTTTGTTTTTCTAAGTTTAGAAAAATGCAGATATATTAGAGAAAATGGTTGAGTACTAACATTAAAATTAGAATTTTCGCGGTCATGCGCAATAACTCTTCATGGATACAAACTCATTTACTGTTGCTAAGATTGATTTAAGCTTATAGTGCGTTTCAGAATTACACCACAGACTCTAATTTTATTTTTATTTAGTTTATAGTTGAGGAAACTTAGGTATTCCCTGTTGTGTTAAAAATATTTTCTAATTATTTTATCACGTACTATTCTTATTTAATATAAGCGTTAAATTTCTTCATTTAGTGACTAAAACTATAATTAGACTCACGCAGAATTGTAAAATATTTGTTTGTTCAGTTTTTATTTTGAAATTAACAAATACACGTATAAATTAAAAAAAAATGCTTCAGTCTTATAAAAAATATCTAAATTATATTTTGTTGATTGCTAAAAATAGAAAGTTGGCAGTGTTATACTAAATATTAAATTATATTCGTAAAAATACACCTACAAATTTTTTGTTCAAGCAAAGTTAAATTAAACTTTTCAGGAATAATTATTTTAATTTTTCAACAAAATAAATTTAAAAATTAATACATTTTTTTCAAATAAAATAATATTTAAAAAAACCTCTACAAAGATTATTATTCGAGTTAGTTTCAAAAAAGTAATTTTTAAGATTCCATTTGAATAAACTTTTAAAAATAAAATTCCTATTTAATTTCTAATTCCTCCTTTCAACGATATTAATGTTACCAGTTTAACAAAAAAATATTTTTCTCAAAGTCAAATCAAAATTATCTTAAAACATGTACCAGAATATGATTATTGAGGTAAAACTTTTCTTCATTTTAAATTGATCCCTATAAATTATTATTTTGCGTTAACACGGAACATGTTTGATTTATGCTGAATGTGTGTGAATGCATAAAATTAAAAATTTTTGGAAAACACTTACGATAAAAAATAGGTTTAAATTGGCAACATTATTTTTTAGAAATTTAAGCTTATTTATAATTTTATGTAAATATGCGTATTTTTACGATTGTTAGTAGTTTTCCTCCATTCATGCATTTTTTTATAATTAATTTAGAATATCATTGCCTTTATTAAATAGATGGGAACTACGAATATTGTTTTCTAACAATTTTTAATAATATTAAAGTTATAGTTGGGATATACTAAAAAAACACTACTTATTTGTATAATTTCGTGACAATGAGTTTTGAAGAAAAATTTTTATATTCAATTTTCTTTAAAATATCATAAATTTTAGTTTAGGTACATAAGAAGAAGTTTATAACTATTTTTAGTATTAATCAAGCGAAATCTTTATTACTCCATTTTTATTTTTTATAAAGTCCGTTTAGTGCTGTGCTGAGTTTAGCGGTAGGTAGTTTTCTCTCGTCTATTTTATCGCGCATGCCCAAAGAACCGATTTAACGAGTAAAATTATTTGAACTCTCGTTTTGTTCACAACTCTCAATCAAAACCTCTTCTAGAATTCTAATCTTGTTAGAAAAAAATAAATGTGCCTCTGTATTTGGAATTTCAAACAATATTCAAATTTTGCGTTTTTCTATACTTTTTACTGATTTAAAAATAATGAGGCAATTAATAAGGCATAATAAATTGAAGGCAAATGTAATGTTGATAAGATAGTTGTTTTTAAATTTATAAAATGATTTTTACGTTTAAATTTTAAAGAGATCAAACTTTTCAATGTGAATATTATATTATAGCTGACGCTTTAGCCTCAAATTTTACTGTATTTTGTTGACCATAAAATAAATAATTTTAACAGTCCGTATTCCTGGAATAAAATTCAAATTAGTAAGTAAAAAGATATATCTGGCATTTTGATTACTGGTTGAAATCTCGATTTTAACATTTTATAAGTCCAGACTTTCGATATTTCTGTTTTTATATCAATTGGATGAATGCATAAAATGTTTTAAGCAGCACTTTCGTTAAAAAATGAATATTGGGTTAAAAAAAACATTTGACTTCAAAATAAGAGCATAAAGGAATAAAAATAGGTCAATATTAGGCTTCAAGGAAGGGCTCGATTAATGATTTTTCCTTTTTTATTGCTTAAAATTTGGTATAGACGAGACCATCTTTTAGAAATATCCTGTCTCCTATCCTATGCTTTTAGGTTTTATTTAAAGAAAATAAGTATATAATAAGGTTACTTATTACTTTGTATTCCATTTTTTAAAATTGGCGTTTCTTTTTTACATATAAGTGCGTGGAGACAATTTTATTTTTTCGATTCCCATAATGATGTAATCTGATATAAGTTCGTTTTGATATTGCCCTCTAGATTTTTTGTATAAGTAAGAAATTTTTAATGTATTTTTTAGCAATCCATATGTAATGTTAAATTGTTTTGTTCGACACATAAAACATAAATGTAATAAAAAATCACCCATGTTCACATTTTGTTGGTACGTTCATACGTAGCCCTAAAATATTGTGATCAAATTATAAAACATAAATATATTTATATCGTATTTTAAATTCATGTATTTACGTATTATTATTTAGATCCGGTATTTTCAATCC
>SGJC01000837.1:0-11354 GCA_009887335.1 Henneguya salminicola
TATAATAAAAATAGCCGGATTCAATTAATTTTACTGTTTTAAAGCTCTAAAATATAATTCATTTGTTAAATGTAAATTTTATCACAAATACATTCTTTAAAGTAATAAATAAAAAAAATTTAATTAAAACAAATAGAAATTTCTAAAAAAATGTCATTTTAATCTTAAAGTTTCATGTTGTATCTCTTATTTTTGTTTCTGGGAAATTATCCAGTGTTAATTGACCGTATTTTTTTTCACGTATGGTTGGTCTAGGTGCTTTCCGTGCTTTGAACAATTAAATAACATGCGCTTATCTTATCAAGCAATTTATTTTACTTTTTCCATTTAAATATTTCAATACTCTGAAATTTCTAGTCCTTAGGAGCTAACATGAGATTATTGAATTACAATATTTAAAAATAGTAATAAAAACATAGATTCAAAACTAAAACCATGGTTAATTAATACATATATGTTATATTAGGTCAGTAAATACATCAACCACAAAGAGATCGCGTATGTTAAATAATATTGAAACTTTCAAAAAGGTGTTGGAAATCGGCGTAAATCGAACCGGGTTAAGCCTATGGTTACGTCTTCCACGCTTTGAAATTTGCTCAAATACAATTTTGCATTAAGATACCTGAATTAGTTTTTGATGCTTCACTAAATTTAGCGGTTTTATGCATTCTTATCTAACTCGGGCAAATATTGTCGCAAAGGATTAAAAACGGCTAAAATATCGTTATTTAATATTGTACCGTGCATAAAATTTTAATTTAAGCACATATTTTTATGCTAATGTCGCAGGGCATTCCTCTTTAATTTTATATTTAACACTCTAACTTTACAGGTTCTTCAATTCCAAGCTGGTCATTCAAAACGATTAGATTATATTCATCGTCAGTCAACAAGTATAGAAGTTATAAGTGTGATTTTAAGACAACTCGGATTCAATAAAATATCAAAAAGAAATACAAGAACTGAGGACAGAAAACGAAAACCTGAAAAAGGAAGTTTATTTAGTGAATTTAGAGTTGAGTTTAGCATAAAACTACTTCATATCCGTTTTATATGATAAGTTTTAATTTCAGATATGACGACCATGAAACCATCAGAAGTAATGGGCAATCCTGTCAAAATATTAGTTCATCTAGTTCCATGTAATAGTATTTTCTGGATTTAGTAAAAATAACTCTTCTCTAATTCGAACATCAAGACTTACACTCCGCACTCCTCCAACAGATGGTAAAATTGGTATAAGATATTAAAACAAACAAGGAAAAATAAAATCTACTTCATCAAATTCAAAACGAGTTACCCCTTCAATTAACGAAGTAATAACCCAAAAGTATGATTAAATTTAATCATAAAAGAATTCAAAGCAGCATTACCAGTAAGGAGCTTGAAATGGATGAACCTGTTTACAGAACATTAAAAATGTTTATCCAAAATCATAATCATAGAATCGAACGGCAAAAGGATTTAATCAATAAAGCACAGAAAAATAACCCTCAGATTGAAAATATTACTAAACGTTCAAGGGCTTTTCAATTTTTGGTCGTAATATTATTATTTTTTATTTACATTTAGACACCAAAGTTTACTCGTAAGTAGAATAGCGTAAATATAGTCATGTAATATAGTTCATTTTAAAATTGTCACACATCATAAATTTCTCAAACAAGGCGCATCTATTTGGTAAAATTATAGCCTATGGTCTGTGTGGAATCCTAGACGATAGTTTCTAAATTACTTTACTCTTTAGTGTAGTAGATGATGGGCCATAAAAATTCTATTTTTGATGTTATACGTAATTTACGAGCAGCCTCTTATAACAAAATAATATTCATATTGCTGTGGTTTTATATATTTTTTTAATAACTCACCTTTTCATTATTAATTTTTGTTAAATATTTGGAAAAGTCATTTTAATTTTAAATAAAAATTAAAAGCTTTACGTGCTTTACAATAAAAATATTTGTTCTTCATTTTGCCACCTCTATTACACAGAAGAGCTTTCGGCCTTGTTAATTATTCCAACCTCTCCCCATATATGAGCAAAGTAATAAAATGTTCGTTTAGCAATCATAAAAAGGTGTTTAAAAATTGCTTTCAATTCTTGTTTAAATGCTTTATAATAGTTAAATCTAATACCGTTTAGAGAATGTTTAAGATGAAAAGTTCATAATATAATAATGAAATAAAAGTATTGCTGGCCAAATTTATGTTTGAACTTTAATCCCAAAACTGTTTGACCTACCAATATATCAACTGCTTTAGGACAAATATATTGAATTATTTTAATCTGACATTTTTAATATTCTATGTGTGAAAAAACAATTTCCAATTAAACTTACGTTCTAGCTGTATTTTATGATACGTATTAACAAATGAAGAAAAAAATATTATTGATCGTTTTGTTAAAAATTAAATCTTTTCAATTCTCAAATAAATGAATTTGTTTTGCAGTAATATAAAGGAAATTATTTCTCACCGCAATCCAAAATTCCAATTGTATGAATATTCTAGGGAGAAGAGGATGAGGATGCTGGTTAAACCGCCAATCGAGCCATAATGTTTTTCTTGTGGCGCCTATTAGAAAGTAGGCCAACGTTAGCTCGATAGCAGTGATTTTCCTCCCAAAATAAATCATTTTGGTTTTAACACATCAAGTGAGCCCTTAAGGAAAAAGTATTTTTTAACCTTTTGCTAAATCTAGTTATTTTATCGTCCTAGTTATTTATTTAATATCTTTTCAATTAAGATATCGAAAGTAAATTTGCATTGTGATCATTATTTTTAAAAAACTTAATAGAAGCCTGAGCAATAAATACATCAAATTTTTTTAAATTTAAATTTATTGTAATGGAAAAAATACTTCAAGTCTTTAAATATATACTTCCTATCTTTTACTAAGGGTAGATAGTTTTTTTCTTAGAAAGGAAGCCAATGTGTTAGTTAATGTTGTTGTTTGGAGTTAGTGTGAAATTTTTAAAAAATTTTAAGGATAGCATCTGCTAACTTGAAAGGCCACCAATTTAGGTTTCACTTCTCTATTAATTAGTCCCATACCAAATATACACACATAAAACTTGACAAGCATTTAACATTTTTAAGTTTTTCTTTAAACCGCTAACACTGCCAAACACCTAACAGAGTCCGGAGTTGCATATAAAAGTTAAGTCTCTTACCTTTAAAAATATATTATTTATGCCACACAAGTATTTAAAACGTTTTTTTACTCTCTATATATAAAACGAAAAGATATTATGTAATAAAACAAATTTTATAATTCAATTATTTCACACGTTAATTGTTTTGAAAATATCGAATCCATCATAAGCAACGCTCAACACAAGACCTGCATAATTAGGATGCCAGTGTAATTCTTTAATCTCTGCTTGATCCTGTTTAATATGAAAAGAAGATATTACTCTGTTTACAAATAAAAGCTGGGGTGGAAGGCTTTGGTCTTCTTGAGTGCTTTCGGGATCTCGCTCAGCTGATACATCCCATAGAGATATAATGTTATCTTCTCCAGATGCAGCAAACACAGTGAATTCAGATGGATGCCATTCAACCGATGTAATAGGTTGAGTGTGAAAAGAAAAAAAAGCAGCATACTCACAGTTCTCTGACAAAGTTCTCATATCCCAAATTTTTATCATTCCATTATCATCTCCTGATATTACAAAAGGGTCAAAACTATTTTTATTGTTTAAATAATAAACGTGGACCATGATATTACATTCAATTCAGTTTCACTTGCTCGAGTTTGCATCAGAGATTGATTGCTTGAAATACGAATATCCCATATTCTAATAAAACCATCACATGCGCATGAAGCAAGGATTGAGTCTTCTGTAGGACTCCACTGTAAATCCTCTACAGAAGCATCGTTTGCTTTAAATTTCAAGGGGGTGTCTGTATTTTCAACAGAGTAAACATAAATCGCCCCTTCTTTATCTCCACTTGCTAATCTGATCCTTTAAACATAATTATAATACCTTCCCATAATATTTTTAGACCAATTTAATGCAAAACCTTCACACTAAAATAATAAATTAATTCAATACTTTATGTGCGTTGAATATAGCCAAAGGAGTTTCCATATTTGGAGATATTTGCTCTTTTCTTTTAGTTTGTTTTAATCTTTCTAAATAAGGGCATGGATCCCATATGTACACTACACCGGATTCTGACCAAGTAGAAATTAATTCCTTCGAGTTCAAACCACAATACTAAGAGTATGGGGGACAAAAAATCTTACTCTAAGTCGATTGACTCCTCCCTTTTGTGTAAAACCATTGCATACAATAGTGGGTGAGTTGAAGTATTGATCATCATCAGTATCTGTCGTGTGGAGGGGTTGAATATTAGAAGCGGATACGAAAACTATTTCACCCTCTTCCTGAGTTCCAGTAATGAAAGTAATTGCCAGTGGTTCCTATAATTACAGAATACAATATTACTTTTGATTCCATGTTGGAAAAATCATTTGTGTTAATGATATCAAAAGTCATAGCTGATGAAAGTGTATTAATCTTAAATATAATTATATTAATAATAACATTTTCATAATAAATATAATCTCGTAAATCATAGTCCACATCATTATCGCTATAATTTTGGGAACCAGAATCTAATTATTAATGTCATTGTAAATAAATAAAAACAAAATCCCATAATAAAAAGTAAAATTCGCATCACGTTACGTTGTACAGCGATATAAATCTATGATTCATGTTTACAAATTATATTCCCTTAAATTTGTGACAAATTAATGTCCAAGACAGAGGATATCCAAAGAGTGAACAAATAGAGTTGACGTTTAGATGGCGAGAGTATGTGAGAAGTAACATTGGACAGGTACCGCCATGATTTAAAATATTAAGTCCTTGACAAAATGAACGTTATTTTTAGCCTCAAACAAAGACGATTATATCCTTATTAGACGTTTTAACCTGCTAGTTCCCCCATCACATAGATTTGTACATGTGATAGATTATATAAGGATCATATAATACTTAGCAAGAAAATCGAATAAATATACACATAAACCAACCCTAGTATTTATTATTTGTTATAAAAAATCCTAAATTGAGAAATATTTCAAGCGAGAGAATTTGATCATTTTTATAAACAATTCATTATAAGAATTGTTTTATATTATGAAAAATCTCTTAAATAATATAACGAAATTTCACGAAAATAGTTTGAAAAAACAAATTCTATTTTACTATGTAATATATAAAGTTACGATATTTATATATAATAAATAAGATTGGAAATAAATATTTAAGATATTTATATAAATTTAACCTATATTTTAATTTCACCTCAAAATGACGAATTTCGAACCTGTACAGAGACTGAGTTAAACAAGGAGAGCCAGTCGTATTTAACAATTCTTTTTGTTTGTTAACCCCCAGAAAGTATATGAATAATATTTTAGTAATGTAACCACCAATCGATGGGAATGTAATTTTTTAATTATATGTGAATTTTTTCAGTAAATCATTATCAACAAATTGTAGTATTGGAGCCTATTTTTTTGAGATTAATAAATAAATTAGCAAAGAGTGAAAAAATAATGCCTTGTGGACAGAATGTTGAAGCAGGTTCATTTATAGTTATTTTGGAATGTAAAAAAAAAAGTTTTGTTTTTAATCAATTTCGGTAAATAATATTTTGAAGCTCCTCCTCTGTGTGATTATATTTGACTTAATTTCCATAAATCCGGATATAACAAAATTTTGTAAATATATTGTTAGGAAATGATAGAGAATATTTATTACTTGAAATGCAGATAGAAAAAAAATAAATATGTTCATCTATAGTCAGATACTGAAAGGAATTTGAAAGAAGGAGATAATAATGTAAAGTTGTACACAATAGGTGCGTATTTCTAAGTTGAAAATATAGCTTAATTGGTTGAAATAATAATCATAGGAAGGAGACTTTCAGGGTTCAACTCGTATATGTTTTATAGTTATCAATGTAACACAGTTCAACGTGAGACATAGTTAAATCAAATATAAAAATTCTATGCATTAAAATTAAATGTAATTTGGCAAAATATACGCGGAATCAAAAGAACGCATGCGCGAGTGTAACGGTGAATAAGCGATTGTATGTTAATGATCAAATAAAGTAATTTTTAATAGATTAAATGTGAAGCAAGAAAAAAAGAAAGGAGATAATTAAATGGTACATGCTCCAGCGAGGTTTTTAATATTAGAGGTTGATTTTGCTAATTTTGGTCCTATTGAAGTAAGGAAGAATACTCTATATTATATATTCTATTAGTTATCTTCATCCACTTGCACCTAATACATTTCATGTATTTTCCCCGCTCAGTTGATGTATAAAAAGGTAGAAGAAGGCCGATTTGGATTTAGTGCAATGGTTTAAAATATATTTTTATAACAGAAATTTAAGTATTCTACTGCGAGCGTTTTAGGACACAAAAATAATTTTAAGTAAAATATGGATGTATTGGAGAAAAAAAATTATAAAACATGGAAAATTTAATAAATTTTTGTATCAACGAAGGATTAATATTTTTTTCCTGTTTTCATCAAAAAAATATAAATTATAAGAATAAATTTCTAACCTGAATTTTGTTCTGACTCGCACTCCATCTTCAGACTAAATCAATGAATTTTTTTCTCACGTGGTAATAATATGAATGAAATTAAGTAAAATATAACTCAGACGCGCACGTGGTGCAGAATTAATTTAATTGACATATTAATTACGATGCTTCTTTTAAACTAGTACCTGTGAAGTTTATATTTACCAAAATATATTACTAATTAACGAAAATGGGACAAAAATGAAGGAATATATCAACAAATTAAAAATAATTTCATACAAAAAATCTCCCAGCAAATATTTTTATGTATTTTCTGAAATTAATAAAAAGTTTAAATGGTTTGAGACTGTTTTATAATAAATATTAATGATTGGGTAACTGGCTAAGTGCAATGTAAATTTATTTAAGACTAAACGAGAGATAGTATAGGAATGATTAGTTTTAGTTTTAGATCCTCAAAAAAATTGTTAAATAACTACAAAAACAGAGTTTACTAAAACGAACACCTGCCATTATTTTTTTGGGATATGCGCAATAATTATTTTATTATTTCCTATCGTTTAATGTATAAATAAGTCGATTACATTATTTTTTTACTAAAATGCAGTACACGTAGCATTAGTAGTTGACTGTAAATTTCGTTCTGATTAGAATTAAAAACGGTGAGTCAAAATTTAAATCATCAGCTAAATTATAATCGCATCTTCAGTGTTAAATAAAATATAATCATTTACATTTTGTAAAAAATATTCATCCATTTTATTACGTTTGAGTTTATTTTTAATATTTTTAAAAAATTATTTTTTATTAGTTTTGTGAATTATTTAAATATTTGAGTTAATCAATTATATTTGTACATTATTAGTTTTAGAATAGTTTGTAAAAAAATTATAATGTTAATGCGACGAAATGACGCGCTTGCCCTAAGAAGTCATTTTATTCATTAATAATCCTTCTTATCAAATAAACATCTTTTATTATATTTATTAATAAATAAAAGCGTGTGCGCGTGTATCTATTTTAATAGATTTGGTGCTTTTTTTTCTCTAAACCTCATTCTTCTAATCTGATGGGGGGTATCAACATGTATATCCATTCACAAAATTCTCAATTTACTAGAATAAAATATAAAGTCACATGTTATCAGAATGAGTTTCCATTCAAGCATTGTAAAGAATACTCAACTTTACCTGCTTTTATGATGCGAATTTTTATGTGAACAATAATTATATAATAATTTAATATACCACATACTGGTTATATATATGGCGTTGCTCATATCAATGTATAAAATTGAAATATAAAACACAAAGAGTGAATTCTTTAATTTTTTGAACTTCTGCGCCGCGCGCGTGCGCTTGTTATAAATAACTATTTTTTAATGTGTTCTCCTGAACGTATCTACCGCAAATAAAAAGAGAGAGAGAGAGAGAAGACAAATTTTTTAGTTATCTAACATATCATAGATTTTGAATCAATAAATTTAACCAGACATAAAAATTAGAATTAGTCATTGTTACCACGATTAAAGCATCATTTGGTTGACAACTCCTTTCTCCTACACCCTATCAAAGCATGCTATTATTTAAGGATTTTCATTTTTTAAAGAATGTAACAATTTAGTAAAATTACATAAAAATACACATGCATGTACAGTGATATTATTTAACCCACATATTCGGTTTAATATAAATAGATTAACCTGAGAAATAAAAATGTTAATTAAAACGATCGATATAACTCGTTAAAATACGATCAACGATTTCAAAACAAATTATTGATCTGTTTGCCCTATGATTTTATCCACATTTTTATTATTACATCTGATTGGAGTAAATCTAGAAGAAATATATCTATGGTCGGATAAAAAGCAATATTTATTTAGTATAAAATCAGAGACTTGAATCTGAATTCGTTGAATAATTTAATGAAACAAGAATTGAATTTAGTTTCCTATATAACGAAAATAAGTCAATTTTTTGAATCAATTCATGTTACTGTTATTCCAGTATATTTTTTCCATTTTTATCTCAGACATGCGCAGAATTACACAATTCCTGCTACAATAAATTTCTGCATAATCCATTATATTCGATCTATCTAAATTCGCCTTTTCATTTTTACCAACAAACAAACAATTTGAACGAACTATATCAAACTTTGAAGGAAATTGACTCTAATTTCACATTAGGTCGAAAACAAAGTAGTATTTATTTTATTTATATAGTTGGTGAATCACAATCACCCAAAGTTATATTTAATCCATCATCGTATGCTCAAACTTCAAGTTTTACCAACCTAGGTATATGATTGCAAAATTATAAAAGGTCAAAACCTTCAAGAGCCTATCTTAAACATACTCGTGTACAGTAGTGTATTCTCGGTAAATTAATTCCCAGCCATCTCCAACTATCGCTGGTCAGCGTTCAGACTCTCTGTCAGTTAAGATCAAAACATCGGGATTGATCGATGATGGCGTTTTTCTAGAATTCTCAGATTGCATATATTTTTACGCATATAGCTCAAGTATCAAATATAAAGGTTCTGAAATTGAGCTACCAGTGAGTTTTGCCTCTGTTGAAACTTCCACGTCGTCGTGCGAGGATACTAATTCTCAGTTCGCCCTTTATTTATTACTAGGCTATCATTGAAGTACGCAAATGTGGGTGGTTATGCGCATGTGGAAATACAGTAATTTTTCCTCACTAAATCAGATTTTCTTTTCAACTCGTTGCAAAAACGTGGCAATGCGAATCAATTAAAGTCATTTTTGAAAAAACTGGCGCAGTAAATGAAGAAATAGCACTTCAATGTTCTTCACTAAAAGCATATAAAGGAATGTCCTATATGTGCGATGATATCAAATTTAGGGACAAATCTGGCCTCCCTTCATCCATTCTTAATTTTAAATGGATCCAAGTATAATTTTATGCCTAAAAAAGGTCCAACCTTTCGTTGATGCATCGAATGTAAAGCGTTTCGGTCCTGCTGATTCTTGTATATATTTCGTTACATTACCAATTCTTATGGGTATCTTTGTCGTCGTCATTATATTGATCATTGTAATTTTATCCCTTAATACCCTCTCAAATATTCAAGGAATTTCAAGGTTCGAAAATCCAAAGGAACATATTAATTTCGGAAATACCATTAAATAATTGAAAATAAATTTAATTAATAGCTTCTTTTCGAAATTTTACATTTCGTTCTCTTTAACGTTATATTTTTTGGTTTTGAGTAAATTTATAGCCTAACTATTCTATTTGTTGTTGATTCAAAATTTTTTAAATATATTCCCATTGTTTTAATAAGAAACGCGAATATTTCTTGCATCAGCAGTAATCCTCCCTCACAGATCATATCCTCTACCCCTCAAAAATGATCGCTGCATATAACATTGAGTACACTACCAAAAGTTTGATATCGCTGAAAGTAGCTTGAATTCGTTTATCTTACTGCAAACAGTACGACGGATTGCACTAACCCGCTCTAAAATATATCAAGGAAGTCTGATAAATCCCAAACAGGTTATTACATCTTGGTTAGCGGGTTATTCGAATACATGGATTTTTTTTAATTTTGAACCGAAGTTTCAATTCTTACGGTTTAGTGGCTCAGTTGAAATAGGCTATTCGCTTATGACATAAAACCTTTATTTTTTTGCTGTTTTAAATTATTTCGAATTTTATTTTTTCACCTCTTAATTCGTTTAGTTTTTAATTAAACAAATTCAAATAAAAGGACAATTTTACACAAAATCCAACTTTTAAATGACCAACAAATAATAAATGTTCGAATCTCAAGTCAAAAGTGTCGTTTTCTTGTCTACGACTGGATGTGTAAAACTTTACTGATCTCTTTTGAGAGGCTTGATGGCCCTTTTCAAACCTGTCCCAAGCTGCCGTCTGGTAGACATCACTACCGCAATCCTCAGAAACGTGAAACTCTCACTCCCTAAACGTTACAATTAATCTCTTCCCTCTATGAACACTGTACCCCAAGGATATTGACGAATCTAAAATCAAGTGCGGATTAAAAAAATAATTAGGATCCTTGTTTTTTTTTTGGTTCAGACGGTGTCAGTTGTTTTGGAGCGTATGTCTAGAATTAGGATGGGCTATATTCTTTTAAATATTTTCTTTCAACCATGATCATACATCTCTTCTCTCTCCCTCGCAAAACTAAAGATAATTTTTGCATGATATCATTATGATTCTTGATTAATTTTATTAGGCGTTTCCGTTATTAAATGATTTCGGCGGCAATTGTACATTGTTTAGTCAATCTCTTTATCTTGTAAGATGCTATGCTTAATATCTTCACTGTAAACCATTCTTAGTATTAGCTTTCACAGAAAGACGAAAGATGCGCTCAAATAATATCTTTCCAATTCCTTATAATTATCGATATTTTTAAAAATTTTTTCTCAAATACACTTAATACAACATTTGTGATCGTTATGAAAAATTCAAACAAAATTAATTCCTTTTCAACTTTTTCTACATCATGTCAAATACACTCGGTTATCTTTTTTCGTGATTTGACAAATAAATATTTTTTATAAAAATAGTTATAGAATCTCCGAACATTCTTCGATAGTTCGTATACTTGCATGGCATTTCTCACAAATTTAAATATAGGGTTTTTCGATCAATTAAATAATCTTTGCAATCAATTATTTAAATAAAAATTATAATTAAATAAAAATAAGGATTGTAAAATTACGTCGTTAAGTTTAAATACGAAATTAATAATTTATTCATTCAAGAAT
>SGJC01000838.1:0-12494 GCA_009887335.1 Henneguya salminicola
CTGTTCTCAAATTATTATTTGTTAGAATAAAAAAACTATAAAATGATTTCCGTCACATAATCCGTCATAGCTTTATTAAAGTAAATATTCAATAATTCTGTCTCAATATTTTGTATTTTAATACTTTTCAATTAATTTGGAATAACCTTATAATTATTAATGAGTTCAATCTAGAATTTCATCATTAAATCGAAGTATTTTGTTAAAAAAAATTTTACTATTTATTTTTTGATATAAAAAATGTAATTGATTTATGAATTTTGTGTCTTAATTAAATGCGTTTGCTGTATGTTCCTGATACGTAAATATAAAAAATAAACTCCCTAAATCTATTTAGATTTTTTATTTAAAAATAGAAATCACTTTTTAAATTTATTTTCGTTCGTATATTAGGTTCGTAATAAACCATGCAAAATTTAAAATATTCAAAGCCAATTACAAACATTTATAAATCTCGATTATTTCAAGAGATAATTGTATCTTAAATATTGAGAGACCCTGAACCAAAATAATTCTTGATTAAAATATAAAGTTAAATTGAAACAATGAAGGCAATTTTTTTAAGATAGTTTTGAACTTATTTTTATGCCACAAATTTTAAATGAATTTAAAAGGGATCGATTTAATTCTCTATACTTTATTCGTGGTGTATAAATTGTATGTCCAACCAAAATTAGATTTATTTGAAATTCTTTTCAGTTTTGGGGGTCTTTAAATTCGTTTACAAAGCTTTAAAACGTTCGATCGGGAGAACCTATAAACATTGCAAACGAATCACGGGAACCTTCAAGAGAGTTAGTTATTATTGTAAAATTATTTTAAATAATTCAATTAAAAATTTTTTATAATATTACAAAAATCAAAATGTTAATCCAAATAATTTATATTTTAAATCCAAAAATCTATAAAGACAAATAAATCAATTACATCGACCTAATAATATAATAATTTGGTATTAAAATAAAATTAATTTTAAACAATGCAGAATAAAATAGACTAAATGTTGATCATTAAAAATCTTCGTAAAAATACCATTAAACCCTGATAACTATCCTGCAATTAAAACAAAAAAAAATAGAAACATTGACCATTTATTTAAACAACAATTGCATATAATTTAATAACTAGTTCCCCAAGAAGAAATAACCGAGTACTATCATGGGAAAAGGCTCTTTTTAACTAGATTTCTAATCCATATATGTAATCATTGTTCTTCCGTTATGCAGCGCCAATTATATGTAAAAAAAATCAAATTATATGTAACATAAACAGAATAAGTCAGTGTTTTTGATGGTTGTGAACTACATGAACACTGTAATATTTTTTAGAATACCTTCTAATTGTCACATATCTAGGATTATTGAAATTTCTCCAACATTTTATTTTCTTTTGCAAAGATGGTTCTCTTTTTTTCAGCCAGATTGCCCTCTTTTATCCTCCAATCGTCTGAATTTCTGACAAATTTTAGAATATGGGAAAACCTTAGGCCGATTGATTTAAGGTGAGTTTCCATTTTCAATGTTTTGTGTTTTAAAAATACAAAATTTTATGCCATACAGATAATATTTTGATAACATATAGATATAAAAAAATGTATTTATAGAGTTTTACTACCAATCATCTATTATTTTATCTCTACATTTTTTATTTTGAGTGGCTTAAAGAATAATGTTCCCACCGACCTCCCCCATTTTCGCGGAAAGTCCATGCCTCTACAGTTCTTGCAAAATTTTTATAACTAACAATTATGGGAATTATTGTGTGGTGTTTTATTTCCATCAACACTTTCTTATAAAACACCATATTTTTTAATTAAACCATATCATTATCTTTTGCGAAAATTCTGTTATTTTTCTCAAAAAGGTATATTTTATTATAGCCTAATATTTACAATTTACATTATGTCTAAAAGCCTGAGGGTATATTTTACAACTTATCTTTGCTCGCCTCATAACCTGCTGACACCGTATTGTCTATTTCAGATATAAACCTTGATCTTGTAAAGACGTATTAAGCTATTATTCGTTATCGTATTCGATATTTTGATCCTTTAAAATTTAGATCCAAGTATAAGTTTATCAGTTTAAGCCTTTTTATATTATTTTAATTGTTAAAAAATTGGTTAAATATTTATTTAATAAATTATACAAATCTATTTTTGACAATTATATTGCAGAATATTACCTAAAATATAATAACGTAAATTGATGAAATTTCATGTAATTTTTATTCGGGTTAATAATAAAAATTCTATAATTTCGTTACAAAAATTAAATGTCTTGTCGTCAATATCGTTCCATTTAATCACCTGATCAATTCAGCTTTTTTCATAAATTTTCTGTTGAAAAATATCAATAACGTCTGCATCAACATAATGATTAACTCCTTATGTGTGGAATATGTTATAAATTTCCAGATATTATCAATTGGCCAAATCTATTGATATCTCTCAATGTGTTATATTTCTTCTGTAGATTTAAAATTGCGGCAGCATGCTAGTTGTATGAGGAAATTTCAAGTTTTAAAGTTCTCCTTTCGTTTCTGATAAACAGCCTTTCTATAATGCTGCATTTAAAGTATTTTTAAATGATTAAAAATAAACTTCATTTCAAATACATTCAGATGGGACTTGAAAATTAAAAACGCGTTAACATTTCAACGAAAATAGTATAAAATAAAAGTAAATTCAAAATTGCTCGTTTATCTTTCTATCATAATATTGTATATTTATTAAAGTTTTATACGGGAAGCCTGATAATGAGCAAAAAAACACCCCTTTCTTTTTTAAAGGAAATTATTTTTTTTATTTTATTAGAGCCGTTTATAGTTGCCCAAGTTAAACTTTGGAAAATCCCCACAATCAATTTTCTTTTTTATAAAAACTCAAAAGAAGCTATATTTTTTTATCAGGAAACAGAAACTATCCCTGCATTCATCAAATCATGTTTTCCATTAGGAATAACATACAGATGCTAGGAAAGGGGGTAAAGGCTTCAATGAGATTTTGCAATACTTAGGCTTACGACTTCTGAATGCAGAGTGATCTTCAATTTTTTTAAATTGCGAAATTTGATTTCTTTGGAATGATTGCGGCAGTGAGGAACTAGCTCGTTATTTACTTAATATTATATCACTGCGGTGGGATTATATTGGTAAAAGTAGTAGAGTTAGAAGAAATGAGATAATCAGTTTTATGGAAGGGTGTTTTTTGATTTTTTTAAGATATTTATTGATGATAATTGTGTACGTGTATATAAAATCAAAATTCTTTAATTTTTGCAGGATATAAAAGAGGAACTTTAATAAATTTTATTTCGTTCATAATCGCCAAAATTTTTACATATTTCTTGTTTTGGTGAAGGTTATAGCTTTCGGTAAAAGAAATGAATTGATCGCTTCTGTATTAAACCACCCAGAATTTTAAAATTTCTTACGCTTTGTGCTTTTTTCCTGTATTTTTTTGTTCAAGGAGAAACCTTTGAAGATGAGAATATTATTTTTTCTTAAATTGTAGAAATACGAAACAATTCTTATAATTTTTAGATTTAATCATATTTACAATGTTTAAAAGTTGCCTAAAATTTCCTTTTTGTTAAACTTGCATTAGGACGAAAGGGATCCCCGCCTCTTTTACAAATTGACACCGAAATACTGTTATTTCAGCAGTATTAAGATCATAATATTTTAGGGGGCTGTTCCGTTGCACAGAAAATATTCGAAAAAATGAATTATCATTCCTTTGAGATTTATATGTTTCAAAAATATTATAATGTTTAACGTCTAGAAAAAAATACAAAGGGATAATTTCTTACCGTTACAAAAGGCTAGAACTACGAATAAACAAACTTATTTCACAAAGCAGGAATATGAAAATTGATATAAAAAAATCCATCGTTTGAAGAAAATAAGAGATATATAAGGTTAATATTTGAAAATAGTATAAATTTATATGCTGTATATTTCACCGAGAAATTTCAGAATCTGAGGAGTTTTTTTTCATAGGCTGTCCTCATATGTACATCGATTTGGTGTGAATGATGTGGTAAATCATTAAACGAGCTGTTTCCTGCATTCCATATCATAATTCATTTTTAATGAAGTTAACTTTATTTTTTTAATACATTTTTTTTTAAGTATGAAGCTGCGGGAAACATTATATATTCCGTTTGAACAAGGCAAAATAGCAATACGGTTCCTACAAAAATAAAATACTGAAATAATAGCTTTGGTGCGTTGTCTTATATACCAAACCTTATTTTTAACCACTAGGGGATTGCAAAGCCTCTATTTTTTGTTGCAAACTCAAATATGACCAAAAATGTTTTATTATGTATATCAGCTTTGTTTAAATCAGTAATATCAACAGGCAGGTATATCGATAAAGCTTCTGAGATCGAAATCCGTTCGATATTAATCTTTTTACTTTTATTTAAATTTTTATATTTTATACAAATGGGCAAAATTATTCTTTGAGGATAATTTATTACCTTTTACCTATATTCATCTAGGAATTTATTGCACACCCGCTAAACATAATGGGCAACACTAAAGCTATCCACAGCAAAGAATTTTAAAGTTGGTATGTAATATTTTATTTTCAACATAAATATTTAATCAAACTTTTTGTCGTATAATGTGAAAAATATGTCTAAATTTATGCTCCGCTGTAAAACATTCGCCACTTGGGAAGATCTGTTAAGTGAAAAAATCCCAAGATTTCATCAAACAAAATATGTCTGGATTTAAAAAGGGAACGTCAAACTTCGTTCTTAGAAGAACCCGGACGAGTACGTAAAATAAAATTGAACATTTTAATTTCATTTCAAAAATGTTTGACTCGTGGGAAGGCCTCCAAACTTCAGTCAACTGGAATAGAACGAAAAAGAGTAGAGATGATAAAACTAAATTATTTAAGTAACAAATTATAAATTTATATATAGTGGTTATGGTGGTTGTTGCCAGAAGAAATAGTTGAATAAGATAAACAAAAATTGTTGGGTTGTCATTCCAGACACCAAAAATAGATATCTTGTAAAATACATAAGTGAAGGTTAAAGATAAAAAAAAAGATCCATAATTGTTTGATAGTCTTAAATGTGGCTCAGATGAAAGTTTTAACGATCAACTTATAAAAAGAGTAATACAACTGATGCAACCTTTTAGAATATGTGCAGAAATTGATAATTTAAAGATAACATTATGATTATAAAATTTTAAAATCAATTCAATTTTTAGAGAATTATTATCAACATAAGTTAATCTATATTTTAAAGTTATTCTAATAAGTTTATTTTTTTTCCTGAAAGTTCATTAATAAATTTATTCTGATATTATGAAAAATTAACCATGAGCTAATTTATACTCGGTTTTTTGAATTTTACCTTTATTTGCACCAATTAGATTCCACAGACGCAATTTAAACGATGTTTTGAAATTGAATTACTCGAATATGCTATAAAATACTGTTCTATAATTCTTAAAAAAATAAATTTATATTAAAATATTCACTGCTGCATGCTTATATTATCTAATGCTAAGACATTCTAAAATGATGGGATAGGCTGGGATTTTTGTCTTCATCAGCTGGAAGTGTAAAATGCTAATGGCCCTTTTTTAAAAGAGCCATATTATCGCCCAATTGGTCAACGCCAACCCCAAGATTGGCAACACTATAATTACATTCCTAAGTAGTGTGGGAACCTTTCCATCTATGCCTTACGTCTAGTCTTTTCTTTTTTTGGATACATGTCACATAGGAACTGCCTTGTACGTTAAAACACTTAGTAAATAAGAGAAATACTCTAGAGTTATTCATTGACAGATGCCTAACTGGTAAGTTATCTGATTAGAAAATACAGAATTTTTTAATTTAAATGAGTATGGCTTTAACACTTTCCGTCTGGTGTATAGATTGATTTTGAATCTTCCCTAAAGAGTGTTATCATATATCTTTTGGTTTAAAACGACTTTTTCTTTTTGTTTAATAATTATGAATTCTCTCTACATATTAGAGAGTAAGATATCTCTGATAGGACACAATACTCAAAAAGGACTACTTCGAAAAATTTTTTTTTTATATCTAAGTCATAAGAAAGTCTCGTATATATAATTAATAAATGAAAATTATGAATATAATTTAAAACTTTATGTTTTAAAAATAATTCTTTGGATAGTAAAAAAAATTCCTGCACTAAGAATACCTAAAAATAAAATAAATTTTTATACCCGATACTGGTACTGTAATAAGCCAAGATAATAAAATGTTTATGATTAATTTAGTATTAAAAGATTTTCTTTCGTAACGAACTAATCCAAGCAAAATTACACTTCCTATTTTACAATGGGTAGTGCTGACAGGTAAGCCAAGTCGTGTTAATACCACAACTGTAATAACGCTTCCTAATTCTATTGAATATGCCCTAAATATGTCAAATATATTTTTACATTGTTGGAGTAATTTTTGTTATATCTTGTCCAACTGTTTTTAAAACTCTTTTTCCCCAAAGAGATAATCCAATAATCATTCCAACTGCTCCATAGACTAAGAGCCAAATCTCCTTATTTGATAAAGCTTCTTTTCCTTCATTTTTAAAAATAAGCCAGATGTTCATTAATGGAGCAATGCTATTACTCACATCATTGCCCCCATGAGCAAAAGATCCGTAACATGCAATTATTATCTGCATATACCGGAAAATATATGCTGTTCTTGGATCCTCATCTATATATTTGGGCGATATGATGTCTGGTTCTTTCTCAATTTCTAAATTATCCCCTGCAATGATACTAGATTTTATAATCGGAGTCTCTGTGGATAATTCCTGTATAATAGTTTGAGCAGAAACAGGGGATAAATCATGTTCAAGTTGTACTTCTGTTATTTCAGGCGCTTCCATCACATTTTCTTCTGATTGGTCAATTTGATGAGTGGTGGTTGTAATATTCGTGATGCCAAATAAAGTATGATTCAATTTTCCTTGGGCTGAACTTAAACTTGAGTATTTATGTCTTAGAAAAGGAATTTGAAATATTATTGCCACTAATGCACCAATAATACCCATTCCAATACAGATAATAAAAATTCCATACAGTGGAATTTTGTCTAAATGTAGCACTATGACTTAAAAAAAAATTGAATACGTGGGGAACCCTTATACAACACTGAAAATAATATAATAAATATTGTGCAGAAATAGAAAAATGGCAAAGATTTTAGTCCTAAGGAAAAGGAATTTTTCTTAAACTATATAATTATAATTTACTTTTTTTATTATGGCATGGTATATTAACATCCATAAACCTATTGAAATTATGCCAGAGGTGCATGGGGATAAAAACCAGGATATTACAATTTCAATGAGCTTTCTCCAAAAAATGCCTTTTCCTCTCAAGGAAACTAATCCGTATCCTATGGTACTGCCTACTATACTGTGAGTAGTAGATACAGGCAATCGAAAAACATTTGCAATTATCATCCATATACTACTTCCAGACAACGAGGATACTGACCCAATTAATTTTATCATGTCAGGACAATATAATGTATCCTTGGTTGTTGTGCTTATCAGGGTAGAAGAATTTGATAGGATAGTAATACAGTTGGGCGAATTCTTATATAAGAGGGATGTGTGATTAGAATCAATGATTCCAGTTCTAATGGTCTCTTACGTAAAAATAAATTAATATACCAGCAACACTGGTGCCGATCAATAATGCGCCGGCAAGTTCGAAAATACTTGCAACTATTATAATCTGGAAAATATTCATCAATTTAGCTCCATATGTTGTACCAAACGCGTTAGCAACATCATTAGCTCCCATTCCAACACTCATTGTGAAGGCAATAATAAAGCCCCCGACTACAAGTCCAAGAACAGTACTAGAATGTGTATTGAATGAAAGCATCGACTGACACCAGTTATGTCTATTATTAGAAAATCTCAATATTTTATAGAGAAAAGAAATTCGATTTTCATAATATTTTTAAAGCACTTGTCAATATTAATAAAATAACTGTATAACGTTATCCTTGGTAAAAATAAATAAACAAATTCTTGTAAAATATTTAATCACTTAATCATCTCGTGTTAAAGTTTCAACAAAAATATATCCATGTAACGTGTATTCAAGGATATAAAAAAACGTGTTATGTAGGCATAACTTAAATACGTTTTCAAAGCAATGGAAAATAAGTTTTAATATTATATTATCAATTAAAAACGAGATTTCATGAATAAAAATGAATTACACAGTTCAAAAAATATCCTTAACGTCTGAAGTCTACAAAATATAAATTCTTTCGCAAGTAACAACTTTCTAAAATACGAACTAACAGAAACTATAAATATTATAAAAATAATTTTAAAGGATTTATTTATTAAAAATGACTAGCTTTAATAAAATTTTACCTTTATTAAAAAATAACTTGAGTCCGATTATTTCACGTTATATTAATTCATCGCCTCTCGAATGATCAAGGCCTTTATTTAATTCTTACTTTAAACATAAATAATATTATTAAGGATAATTTTTTTTGTATCTGGAAATTTTTTGGATGACATTATACTGTGTTAATAAGTGACGGCGTAATTATAAAAAAACACCAGTCAATTTAAAGATTGATTTTCAGTTATATAAACGTATCAACCCGTTAAATACAGTTTGCTTAACCTCTTATAATTGAAATAACATTATGTTTATAAAAAAATAACATTTAACATAATTCGTTTCTGGATTTGCTTGAATATTAACAGAAAAGACTTTTTCTTTTCTGATCGGATAAGATAGGATCAAAAAATTAAAGGATTATTGCTTCTTATTTAAAATACACAAAGTAATTATTTGACTTAAGGGTTTAATTTGCGGCATAGTCAATCAACAATATTATAAACTTTTTAGTTTCATGAATTTGTATTAAAATAGTTCAAAAAAGCAAGTTGGACATAAAAAGCAAGTTGATGTTGTAATGGTACAGCGTCTCTTGAGGGAAGAAATCAATTTTGCGCGAGCCCCCCAAAATAAATGATGTCTTTGTAACAGTGTTAATCCTACCAATAGTTAACGCAAACCCATACCATAGGGGCTCTAATCTAAAAAGACGAACTATATTTTACATATTTTGTTGATGACAAAAAAATTACACAAAAATCAAATTGGATTTAAACTGCATCATATTCTATTTTTCTACTACTTTAAAGTATAGATTTGGTAAAGAATATATGGAAATCATCTTTTGACACAATTTGTATTTTTATAAGATTATATACTATCGTGGGTCAGAACTTTAATGTTAGATTATGCCTACATCTAAAATAGTGAGAGAATTATTGAGTAAAGAAGATCATAACGCTATATTGTTAAAAAAAGCAGTGACTAACTGACAGTTAGCTAGTATTTAAATAAGAAGAAAAAAAACTATTTAAAAGGATGTAAACATTCGAGTTACACTTTCAAACAATTATAAAGGAAGCTGATGCCATCTTTTAAATAAAAGCTTTCCAAACATGACCAAATGTTTTTCAACATCTAAATAATCCATTTCAAACAAAAGATAATCTCTTTAAAAGCTGAATTAATTTCATCATTATTTTAACAAGAGGAGGATATATCAAGTGATTTTATAGAAAGAATTAAATAAATTACAAAGAAGAATACCAATACTGAGACCAACGCCCTTAAATTTTTGAAAGATTACGAACAAATTTTACATATGTTTATTTTAATTGTACCCGCGATTAAGATAAGAATCTGCTATGAATTTTTTAAGATCAAATCAGTTTTTTATAAAGATTAATATTTTTATTTATTACGACTATTGCCAAACAGTGGTATATGATATATGCTCCCAATGAGATGTCTGGCTACAATTGGTAAATGAAAATTGTAGGGACAGATGGGCACTAATGTTGTCTTGGCTCAAGGCAACCTAGAGATAGTTTTTTTTAAACTCAAAAATCTCACTTAATATATGTTCAGGTATCCTATACTTTTGATCCTCTTACTATTAATTAAGTATTTATTTTAAGACTTATGGGAGCAATATAGTGTCATAACTTATACTTTTTATTAGATCAATTACTGATAAGCTCAATTGATAGAGAGTTATCCCTTTTTTTTTAATTAATTCATAAAATATGGTTTTTAGAGGACGAGGATCCGACGTTTTTTTTTGAAATTAAAAATCGCTCGTTTAAAAAAAAAACACAATGAAGGCTGTGTAAATTTCCAGAAATGGAGCTTCGCTTTATATTTCCGCCAATATAAACAAGGCTTTATTAAATAAATGATCCATTTTTCAGTAATATAGGTACCTGAGAGCCCAACTGAAATCTTGCGTCTTATTATATAACAATATGTGCCTCCAGGAATTATTATTCCTTCTGATTGTTGAAGGGGCATACAGTCCCTTAAATAAATTTCATGGTGTATTCTTCTACACACACTAAACGGTAAATCATAAAAAAAATTAAAGGATCCTAATCCTGGAGTAAAAACTCGGGGGATAGAATCATATTGGGCAAAATAACAAAACATTAGAAAATAAATGGCAAATAGAATATTAAATATTAGAAACAAAATTAATTTAGAAAACCCATATTTTATTTGAAAATAATTAAATTTGAATAAATGTTCTAAATTTTTTGTTAAATTGAGTTTTTTAAATAAAATGAATTCATTAAAACGAGAAGCAATCACTCTTGTCGCAAATTCACTTCGCCGTATCAGTAGACTTTTTCGAAATTAATATAAACGAGCTCGAAAAACGAATTAATCATAAAACAAACACCAAGTAATACGATTGGAACCCAATAATAAAAAAGGTCGAAGATGAGAAGGAACGAACCGTCAAAGTTATTCACAGTTATGAGAACTTTAAAGAAATTCCGCTCAATTGTAAGGGTTGAGCGTCAAACTGACAGAATAAATGGATATATAAATAGAGGTTGACCTGGAAGTAAGAGGGCCTATAGATAAGATAATTGATCGAGTTAACGATTAAGCAAAAGCTACGATATACTCTAAAATGCATTAAAACTGAATAGTTATGATATTAATTCATAATTATAAATGGAAACTGTAGGCAGAGATTTATTTGATCTAAAAATCATTTTTAAGCCAGAAAATTAGAAATGGGAAATCTATTTTTACATGAATTATGCCTCAAAAAATAAAGTAAAATATATTGAACGGATTAAAACTAAACGAGTTCGGTAAAAAAAATCTGAAATTAATTAACTGAATACAAAGATAAATTTGAGATATTTAATATAAAAGCGATGCACCTATATTTACCTGTTTACTAAACTTTCAAAATTGAAATATTGACCGAAACATTATAAAGGTTTATCGGTAGGCCGGGGTTTTGACTCCTAGTAGTAACATCATACTTGAAATCAGCACCTTTCAGAGAAAATTAAAGGCCCAAGGCAAATATTTTTTTTGAAACATCTTAAAATATAAAAAGCAAGCATTATAAACTATGATAGGAACCAAAACTTTTTTAATACGATTTTTTTTCTTGTATGTTTTAAACTATTATATGAAAGGAATAAAATTCTATATGTTTTGACAGATCGAGTTGAAAATGAATTTCTCTAAAATTATAAGATTAAGCAGCGAACCACTGTCTTATTTCTGATAAGGAATTTTCATATGGTAAATGTATTTTGATAATCTTGCACAGTGACAAGAATTTAAAACTCAATTTTAAACTTATACTCTTATCGATGATTGCAAGTACTTATTTATTAGTGAAAGCAGATTTTAATTGAACAACCGAAATAATTTTTGTAAAATCAAGCATGACACATGTCATATTTACAATGTCAAAGTAAAAGGAAGAAAAATTCATTTGTTATTAGAGGTAAATAATGAATATAAGAATTTATTATCTACTTATAGTTTGAAGCTGCAAATGCGAGAGATTTTTATAGTTTCTTGTTAAACTGGATAACTTATATCGCTGAATATGGAATTATAGACACTTGCATTTTTATGCAGGGCACGAATATATACTTCTAGCATTACAAGCGTAACAAGAAGAAGTTATACCAACAAAGCATAGCTGATTTCCCTCTTATTCTAAAATGTTAAACAAAATTCTTTTTTCAGACAGAAATGTTAAACAAATTTACAGAGGCTCTGGGTCAACAATCTTGTGATCATAACAAAATAATTCGTACAGGAATTGATAAATTAAATTTGAACTAAGGCCAACAAAAGTCGCCACCTCAGAACTTGAATAAAATCGGAGACTTAATGAAAAAATACATCAGATGTTAAAATATTTAGAACTTATTTTTGTGTATTTATTAAAAAAAAATGTATATTTTGAATATTTAAATGGCCCCTTAATAGTTATTTATGTCAAAGATTATTGAAAAAATGTTGTATATTAAAAAGTCCAGTTTTCGTTATTTTTTGACCATGGGCCAATTCTCCCGGGGAAGGGGGTTTGGTCTTATGTTTTGTCTGTGAGAGTCCCCTACAGCTTT
>SGJC01000839.1:0-11139 GCA_009887335.1 Henneguya salminicola
TTACATAACCATAAAACTAGCCTTATGTTATTGGTAAAATTCAGAGAAGAGATATAGCAACAATAATTGATGATTTAAAATCGAGTTCCTTCCCTTAATATTTATACTTTCATCAAGATTATTACAGAGGTTTCTTATTCTTGAAATGTATGAAACTATAATACTACTATTTTCTTTAATTAGTGAGATAATGCGCAATATAATTTTGAACATTTCATACCTTAACCATGTCGCATATTGATTTTAAGTAAAATTTTGAGATTATTAGTATTATATATTTACAAAACTCATCGAGATTTGAGCCCCCCCTATTTTAATTCAATTTTTATATATCTGATTCAGCTGTGGCACTGATATATATTTAACCCACAGCTATTCACGAGACTATATTTATATAAATTATTGAAGCTTAAAAAATGTCGAGTCAGTATCGGAGGATGTTGAATTAGTTTTGGACGATTTTGAATTGACGTTGAACAATGCTGAATTTGTATTCGAACCTCTGTATTGAAAAAGATATATTATCAACAAATAAACTGCTCTAATATTTATATTTACCAACATATATCGACCTTTGACCAATCATACTTTACTGTACAGTGGGGTAGAACTGCAAAGATTTTTCTATATTGAAGCAGGATAATAATTTATCGCGCTAATTTGAACTATCACTCTGTAAGATGTTAAATGGATTGCGCAATATAATTTGTTGAATTCATTACAAGTTCGTTAATATTATACTTTAAAGTGAGTATCAATATGGGTTTTAATTTTCATTGATTTATTTTAATTTACAGGTCATTTATATATTTCGATGGTATTTATCTTATAGATTAAAATTTCCACAATTTTCCAACATAAAAAAGGAGTATGAATATTTATAAAAATGTTAATTTTATTAAGTAATAATAAAAAAAACTTTATTTTTAAAAATTCTCATGAAAATATAGATTAAAAATATATATGAATTGAAGATATTGTATTTTTAAATATAATATAATATTATGGAAATTAAAACACATAGACGATAAAGTTCCTTTCGATCAAAAAGAAGGATAAGCTAAAAAACATAAAAATAAGTATAATTAGTTTAAGGGATTTATAATTCGTATTAAACGGGAAGTGCATTATTTAGAGGTGTAAGTAAAAATTGTTAGAATTAGAAATTTGGCAATATATTAGCAGTTATATGGACTTCTATTTTTTCGGGTAGTGTCTAATCCCATTTAATATCCTCAACAAATTTTCACTATTTTGTGGGTGAACTGTATTGCTGAGAGAGGGTTTCCAAAATTTTGGTAGAATATCTTACCATCTGAAATAATACATGTACATGTTAAATAATGTCGTCTTATTATCCTCCTAAAAGTTCCCTGAGATTTATTCTTTAATAATTTAACAAAACAAACATACTCAATATTTGCATTTGGCTCAATTGCTTAGAAAACCTATGCAGCTATACCCATATTTATCTGTTGTTTCTCTTTTGATCACAAGAGCCTAATCGATCTCCACAATTTTTCGTTCTTTCACCAATTATATTTTTGTAGTAGTAACAACATAAATCGCGCATAAAACGTATCTAATCGAGCACGGCCTTAGTTAAAAATCTAAAATCCCATGCTATAAAGCTGCGAATAACACTTTGCCAATAAATGTATTAATAGAAGTATATGGTCGAAATGAAGCATGAATTTCATGAAAATGAACCATGATTTATTCTCCGTTTCATCCTACACATTCATTTGAAATGGTTCAACTCTTATTTGTCTGTTGCGTCAGTATCCCCTCATATTGGAAAATTTCACATAAGTTGAATGCGGTCAGGAACCCATTCGCTCAAATATACAAAATTTTAGATTGATTAATTTTTATATTATAAAAAAATTTTTAAGTTAATTTTTAAAATTTAGAATATGCGCAAATGTTTATTAACATCTACTACTTGTATAATTAAAAGTATAAATATATTCTATCACACAAAAATCTAGTTATAAAAAATTTATAAGCTTTAAAATATTTTTACGTAAAATTATTTCGAAATTTTAAATTGGGATTAAGTAGTTTCACTTTTATTCACTTTACATTGTTTTTATTTACGTTTTTTAATTTTATATTTTTATTTAATTTATGGGAGGAATCTCATTATATATGGAATATATGTTTTAGCGATATTAGTCAGCGTAGAAAATACCCACACCCCACATCACGATATGCTTTATTTTCTACTCGTTCTTTCATGAATTTAAACAATATATTTTTTTTTAAATAAAAACATTATTTTATTCAATTAATTAAAATTTGACTTCCTTAAAAATACCAGCCCTGGCATTAATTTGGCGACCATGAACTGGTTCCCATAAACTAAGATTTAACTAGTTTTTACCCTATATATATTTTCGTGTAAATTAAGCTAAGATTTGTTGTAAAGTTTAGTTTTTATTAAAGAAGTTAAGTTTACGGGTTTTATGTTTTTTAGAATTCTAACAGCAAATAAATCTTTGTTGTGAAAAATTTAGCAATTAATTTTGACAATAAATATTTTATAAGAATGCGTAATAGGTTTTTAAAGAAAATTATTCCTATTTTCCTGCAATTTATAATAAATTTACTTTAACTATATTTTATTCTTAATCGCAACAAGCTAATTCAAAATATAATTGCAAAGCAGGGGGTAAAATACCAGAATTTCTCTAAGCTATCGTTTGATATACTTGTTAGATTAGTGAGTTAAAACCAAAATATTAATATTTTATGCCACTACTTCTCACAAAACGCGTATATTCATAAAGCTAAAATTTCGCAACGCTTTTTCAAAAATCATTTGTATGAATAGGCACACGGTACGATACAGAATATAATGCACGACTTAGATTTAAGACAAAATTTTCAAAAAAATATAGTTCACATTTGATATCAACCCATGATCGTTCCAGATTTTATTTTAAATTCTATTGGACGTGTTAATAACACTTAATAAATTGTAAAATTAAATAGGGTCGTTAAATATCATTCAGATTGTTGTTCCCATTATAAGCTCATATACTTCTGCGGAGCTGAAGTTATAATTATTTTAACTATAATAATAAATGTTGCCTGTCTTACAGTCATTTGATAAGACTTATAATTTTTCAATAAAATGTCAATCTAATTTCCGTTAATATTAGTAAAAATAAAACATTTAGGAAACATTCGTTTTGTTATAAATGCATATAAGTTGTTCATATTCTAAAATATAAATTCTACAATCCCTGACAAACAATGAAGTATACACTATGCGAGATCAACTTTTTTCTATCATACATCCATCTTACGAACGGATTGCCTTTTGATCGGCGGATTAAAAGCAACATGTAAAAACTGAAGCAGATAGCAGTGCTCGCTGGAATTATAACGCGATCAAACCGTATTTTCATTATTTCTGTTAAGAATATAATATGAAATTAGATTGAAACAACATCGACATTAAATTTTTTCTCTTAAACTCCTCAATGTTTGGCTAAAAATACGTTTCATCCAGTCAATGATCGATTATTAAATTATCCCTTCCAAAGCAGGAATACGTAGACATTTTTGTATTGTTGTTCTTCTTGCTTTTGCTAAGTAATAAAATTAGAAACTGTGAAAAACGAAAACTTTGCAGGATCCCTAATACATTACAGGTAGAACAAAATAAAAGCTTTAAGATGCTTGTTCAGTTGTTAGTAGATACTCAATTATACCCTTCTTTTTACATTCTTTACGAAATAAATATCGAAAACAATGCAGTTTTTCATACATTTTATAATAATTGAAAGATTGAAAATATTCTGTTTCTCAATTTATCATAAGATGTTGGAACTGTAGATGTTTATGTCCACGTCCTTTGATTGAGAGTGAAAAATAGATGTTATTTTGAGACCGGGTTAATAAAGTTGGTTTATAATATCTCATCCGTACCAGTTTCAGAATTTGATCGCGTCCTGTATCCACTTTTTAAATTAAATAAATTCAAGCCTTAATTTAAAACATGAAATAACGTCCAATTCTTTCTTATCTACCACTGCCCCCAGAAATGTTATTGTAGATCTGAACCAGATTGAGTTAGCAACGATTAAATTTTTTCTCTAATAAAAAGCTTGCAGGGCTTTTATATTTCTCAAAATCGTATGCTTGATTCGTCAATGTAATATAAAATAATTTTCTCAATTGCAATGAGATTCTGCATTTTTACGGGCCATAACTCTTCAATTATTATACAGCAGTTGTTTAAATTTATTTTGTTTCTGGGTAAAAATCATAAATTGATTTCCGTTGCAACCAATATTAAAATTAGCAAGGCGGAAAGTTTTTTGATTATTTTAACAAATATTCGAACGAAGCTGATTACTTGAGTTCTTTCAAATTTTATTTTATCGAACTGAATATGTAAAACCTTACTGGTCTTTTTTGAAAGTGATTTCTGAGCCTCCATTGAGCTCATATTAAGTCAGGCAAGCTCCACTGGCACGGGCAGAAGTAGTGTGTGGCTCCCACACAACAAATTTTTACCCAATCTTTTCTCTCTTGGCCTGCCTTACCACAAAAGGCATTCCAATGCGAGAGTTGATGAAAAACAAAATATTTTTACCCTTCAAAACATTATGTCTTGAATTTTTAACTTATATATAAAATTGAAACTTATGCATTTCAAGTAAGCACATATTCAATCCTATTTAAAAAATGAAATAGAAGGTATTAAAAATATAATAAAATTTTAAAACGAAATTACGAATTCATGCATTATTTTCACTACTCTTATATATGTAATTCCTCTTTGAAATTTATTTTTAAGCCTTTTCATAAACTAATATAGAATGCGGCCTAGTTAATATAAAATCAGGAAAGCTTAGGAACTTTTATTTTTTTCATTTAACGTAGAAGTGTACATTCTCAACGCATATGCTCTCAAACAATAGCTTCCAAATTTTTTACCTTCCCATCGATGTTGATTGCTTATGATTTTTTAAATAATTGGCCTAATGTCATAAAATACTCAAACTTTCCTCTTGTTTGGTAATATTTCGAGGTTCGATGAATCCTCATTTGAGAACCAGTGCTTGAAATAATTTCGGTTCTGGCAATAAACACAAAATATCATTCAAGAAAAAACATCAATTAAACATAATATTTAGAGGAAAAACTCCAAATTTAACATAGCTGACTGTTTTTTTTTTTTATCGTGTAACATCTTATGGAAACTGGGGCAAAAAAATCAGGTTTGCCGCAATCTTTAGTAAATTTCGTAAAATTCCTTGGAAAAAAGAGAAATTTTTTTAATATAAAAATCCATTTTAAATTATGAAGAAATGATATTTTTTTATAAAAAAATTTTGCATTTACATTTTTTCACCAACGCGAAGAAACCTCCTGCATATCAGTGAGCCCACTTTAACTGGGGTTAACCCTTCCTATTAATTAATGAGTTATATTAAAATGATTCTATTTCATGTTACTATCGGTTAGGAAGCCAATAATTTACAAAGATATTAAAATGATAAATTTGTTCATATTAGCACGAATCTTTATTTTTATCTGAAATATAGTCAAAAGGATGTAATTATCATTGTCTCTCTGATGATATAGCACCCTTTCTCATTATTTAAAAATAAGAAATTTATTTTTAACATATAACTTGACAGATTTGAATAAAGATCCAAAAATATCCAGCCCAAAATAAAATTTATTAACATTTTGTAATACTTAAAGGAGGTGAAAAGATTAAAATCTACTTGAAATAGTCGAGGTTCTATTGAAAAAGACTGCAAAAGTTTTGAAAATCAGGTTAGCGATAAAAATAATCAATTGATTCAATTTTTTTTAGTTTTAGACCTTTTTCTTTGAGGGCAAACGATTTAGTATTTTTACCTACAATTTAAAAAATCAGGCGGAAAGTAAAAATGTTTAAAGATTAAAATAAAATTTTAATATCTTTCATTTGAATTCCATAAATTCAAAAAAATGTTCAAATGATATAGATAAATTTTTTTGCCAAAAGGATATGTAAAATTATATATTTTTTATTCAAGTTAAGCTTACCTGTCTGTGGTTATAATTACCGGGGTTTCCTAGAAAATACGTTAGCTTAAAGTCGTGCAGAAGTTTTTATGATAAATAGGACACATAGTGGATTCCATTTCGTATAGAACCAATTAATTTTTTTTATCTTCAAATTTTTTAACATAAAAGCGATTCATTGTTTTGTATCGAGATTATGTAATATATATTAAATTTATTTTTATTTTAATTATAAATTTGTTTTTACTGATCATTATAGATAAATGTTATTTTTATCTAACGATATTAGGGGGGTGAGTAAATATTGGCTTAGACATTAAGCCTCGAAAATTTTTATAAAATAATATTCCCCATAGGTCTTTTTTAAATTATTACTGTGATTAAATAATGTTTTCGACTTCTAATAATTTGAAATGAATAAATTATAATAAGTGATTTTTGTCTGTTAACATATGAAGAACACTTTTTTTGCATCCAAGATTTAAATAAGCCGTACATATTACATTTAACATTTCATTCGTTTGTAGATAATATTTAAAAAAAATTCATTTAACGGGAATATTTTATATATTATACGTCTAGAAAATTAATAGATGATAGAATGTTTCAAAAGTTTATAATATTTTAGTATTACAAATGGTTATAAATTTATGGAAGGATTATGAGATAAGATTTATGATTTAAAAAATGTAATAATTTTTTCAAACAAGGATATTAGCGAAATGTTATTTTATATTTTTATACAAAATACACCAGAGGAGATGTGACAAAATGTTTGATAAAAACGCAGAAAAAGAGAAAAATGACTTATCATTATTAAATAAATAAATTATAAGGCAAATGTGAGAATATTGGTATGTAAAACTACAAGGAATATGGAACAGTTCGCTGACTGCTGTAAAAATCCAGCAAAAGTTTTGTGTTCTGATTGTCAATATGATATCACACTTATACATATGCAGGTATATTGAATTTATTTTACTGTGAAAAAAAACTATTTGTTGGTAAACAGCCACTTCATGCAAACCTTTTATCTTTAGCAACTCAGACATCATAGGAATTAGTTATTTTGGTAAACTCTATGTATTTATCTGAAAAATTATCATATCCTATATGCTTACTAAGATTCTGAGAGTTTAATAATAAGAATCTAAGTCATTCCACAATAGGCATAATACAACAATAGACAGCTCCCCGAAGTTATTAAATTGACCTCCTCCTCAATAAATAATAAGATTATAGAACATTCTTTACATTATATTATTCGAATATGAAAAGTTTTCCAACAAAAGGAAATCGTCTTTTGTCATGGCATCCTACGTTTTTTTATAGTGTAAAATAATAGAAGATTCTAATTAAATATAAAGAAAGCACTGATATTTCACTCTTAATTATTAACGGTCATTGGATTGCTATTTTATCGTTTTATTTTTATTTTAAAAAAACTATAAAAATATTATTTTAAATCTAGTAATACTTAGCTCGATCAATTCGAAAATTCAAAATCAGCCCACATATTGAAGATTTAGTAAATTATAACTCGTCTTTAACGTTAATTAAAACTATAAATGTTTGATTTTTTCAAGCTACTTTTATAAATGATTATACCCTTTGACTTATTAAACTGATGAAAAAATTCAAAGATTAGCACGCATAAAATTAAAATTGGTAGGGCATATTATTTTTTTTTTAAAAACCTTAGCTCGTAAAAAAAATAAGTTTATTCAAGCACACTGATGCTCGCTAAGACGAGTTGATAAAATATTTTGATACTCCTTGTTCATTTTATACATTAGTACGTAGTCATTATTTTGTTTTGTATAAATCTATTGATGAAAATTTAAAAACTAAAAACTTTCAAATCAATTTACATTTATCTTCACAACGATGCTAAAATTTTATTCATGTATATATATTCGTGGTATTAAAATAATATAAATTTGTTTAATTATCCATAGATGGTTAAAGTAATGGTATTTTTAGGCTTATCGTAAGATAATGTATTAAAAAATTAGTTAAGGTTTTCATTAAGTATTCCAGAATTCAATTAAAATTTTATTCAGTAAAAATTCCGAATTTAAATTTTCGGCTTTAGGATTAGCTATACTATATATTTAAGCATTATATTCTAGCTCGATTATATTAATTTGTTGTATTGTTATTCCATAAACAAATTAAAATTACTGTTAAAACTAATAATTTTATCGAGATGATTTTTCAATTTCTCCTAACAAAATTCAAAAGAGTGAACCATTAAAATAATTGTAAAATACTCCATTAAAGTTGTTCTATCAAAGATGTCGAATCTACCCTAGTCATCTTGCGGGTAGGCCTTTCACCAACATTATAAAAAGAAGTTAAAGTTTTATGATAGTCCAATAACATGTTTTATTCACTTATAATAATTGAATAAATATGAAACATCTGCAAATTTCTAAAAAGGATTTTTGTTTACTGAGCAACTAGAATTGTCGTGAACTATAGCTAAAATAATCTTAGGATGTAAGGTATACGATTTTTTTTATTTGGTAAAGAAAAATTAAAATGACACTGTCATGTTTTTGAGAAAATTATAGTTGACTTCCGGAATAATATAAATTTAATGACCTCTTCAACAAAATAAATTTTCGATTTTAAACACATAAAAAATTTAAGGGATTTTGTTATAACTCTCCACTGCAAAAAACTTCTGTCTTAAACACACTGTATTTATGAATTATACGAGTAGTACATTTGATAGTTGAGGCAAGGGACACAAACAAAATAAAAATTGTATGTTATCGTCTAATGATAAAAGTGCAATTGTAATCTCCATTGATGAGTATAATTAAAAAAACGCGTAATCTTCGCCGGAAAATGCGTCCTGTAATACGCGTTAAAAACACATCGATTGCTGTTATTTAAATTTAAACAATTCTACAAATAATCATACTATATTCTTGCTATCTACTAGACATTCTAATCCTTACACGTTCCTTTCAAAAGAAACTTAAGGGTGTTATAATTAACTTTGGGTAGCAGCTCAATATAATAGTTAGGAGATATATTCTTCACGAATTTCAAAATAAACATCTCCTTCTTGCCCCTATAAATCAACGTAGAATTGTCTGGAGATGTTGAATTTTCCCGATATCAAGAAAATTGCGCACACGATGATTGCGCAACAATTTAAAATTTTTTTAATGAGTGAAGAAATCGAAGTAATATTCTTTAAAATATTTTTTTATCATTTATTTTTTCTTATTTTTCGACATTTAAATTGAAAATTTTGTAGGAAGAAATAATTCTCGGCTACAAATTTAATTAACCGAAGCATTTTTAGCAGGTATCAGGGTAGGAATAATTTTATAGTATAATTTTTAAACTATATTAATACTGTATTCAGCATAAATAATAATATCCCCCCAACTTGAATAATTACATCCTCGATATCGTTTTTTTTAATTTGTGTATTTACTAAATTATTGACTTTTTTTTAGTAGCACAATTTAGTATTCAGTTTTAAATAATCTTAGAATTTGGAAATTATCTTATCTGAAAAGAGAAAAAAAACTCCTTGTTCATCGAAGCCTTCATTGCAGAATAGGAAGATAAAATATTCAAAATAATTATATTTCTTGGAGATGCCGCATAAAAATATGCCCAAGCCTAATGCAAACAAGCAGAGCTGAAAATTTCATTTAAAAAAATGCAACTCTCCATAACCATGCTCCAAACCCAGTAGAATTATATTTGATGTTCGAGTTAGAACAAGAACCCCCCCAAACCTCCACAAAGATTACTTGCTGACTGTCTAAGCTAAATTATTCCATCAGTCTCGCCTTTAATTCCCTCATATAATTCTTTTCAGCGAAATGTAAAAATGATTCGACAACGAATTAATTGGCCCCTTACTATTCCGTCAGATGCAGCACACTTTATCCTCAACGAGTAATATAATATTAGTTCTAGAAATGAAAATTTTCTATTATACAATGGTGTAGAAAATGATGACGAAAGATTTATTCTCCTCGCAACACCTCGTCAACTTAATATTCTTAGCCGGAGCTCTAACATTTACATTGATTCAACATTTAAGTCAGTTCCTGAAATTTTCTATGATTTTTTTGTTATTCACGGAGAATACAACATTGTATTAATTCCATGTGTTTTTGCGTTAATGGAGAAAAAACTGAGATCATGCGCACAAGAGTTTGGGAGAAAGTCCGAGAAAATTTTGAAATCACATACCAAACTGCCAGGTGTGATTTTGAGAAGGCCTCTATTAATTCATTTTTGTTTTTCTATCCGATCCCACCATTGACCGGATGTTTTTTCCACTTCAGCCAATGTACATGGCGCCGCGTTCAAAGGGGGGGGGGAATCAACATTATACAGAGATAATGAAACAGCGAGGTCAATCTTTAAGATGTTTGCGGCCGTTGCACTTATTCAGGAAGATGATGTTATTCAGGCGTACGAAGCATTAGAAGAACATATATGCCTCAATGGGTTTGAACAACAATTCAGAGAACTTCTGAATTATTTTGATGACACTTTCATCGGTAGGCATCATCGTACTGGTTGCTCTCAGCCATTTTCCCCATTCGATTATGGAATAAATCCGAAAGAACTGAAAATGGAATAAGTCGGACTAATAATAAAGTGGAAGGTTGGCATAAAGCCTTCGCACGTCTCGTTTTGGGAAATCATACTAATATTTTTAAATATTTAGCCTCTTTGCAGAGGGAACTGAGTCTTGTGGATGTCAAAATTGATACTATACATATTCGAACAACCCAACAAAATACTAGGCCTGTATACAATCAAATAAATAGGCAGCTAATTGAACTTATGGAACGACGTGACATAATTCCTATAATAACACTATTAGAACAAATTTCATATCTCCTCACGTATTAAATCTTAAGATTATCATTAATTACAATTTTTCGAGTTTTAAATTTTTTTGTTTTTGTTTTTAAAATGTAAAATTAAAAATATTTGCCAGTTTTAAGATCATTCTAATTTTAATCTCAAAAATGTCAATCATATTTGGCACTATAAATGTGAAAATGAAAGATTATATTTTCTAATTATTAATTAAATATAAATATATTTTTA
>SGJC01000840.1:0-11138 GCA_009887335.1 Henneguya salminicola
GAGGTGTTTCAATTTATTCATTTTTTTAATTCTCGTGTTTTGTATGTTATCACTTTTTACCACCGAAGTTTAAACTGTTCTTTTAATTTATTGAAATATTTATATTTTAAGTGAAATATAAAAAAAATATTTAAATTACGTTTATTTATTTCGTTTAAGGGGCAATAAATGTCAGGAAAATGATGTAGAAAATAAAAATTGTAACGAAGAATATTCTTAATTAAATTGATCCAGTAAATATATTTACTAGTTAATATAGATAGAGAAAAAAGTGCTTAATTCAAACTGATATTTGAATATAGTATCAATACACTTATAAAATGCAAAACTTCCTTATGAGATACAATATATAGCAGAATTGCAGGTCTATACTGAAGAAAAAAAAATGATTACACGAAAGGCTGGTTTAAAA
Source organism: Henneguya salminicola (assembly GCA_009887335.1). Lineage (NCBI taxonomy): Eukaryota > Metazoa > Cnidaria > Myxozoa > Bivalvulida > Myxobolidae > Henneguya > Henneguya salminicola. The sequence continues at coordinate 413 of SGJC01000840.1, forward strand.
TCAAAGATAAATGTGTTCAGCCATTATTCTAAAAAACCATAAAATATCGTGAAATCTTTCGTATATTTTGCTTAAACCTAATTGTCATTTAAATATTATGAATTCGCCGAAAAATCATCCTGGTCGCTGCAGAGCAAAATTTTCAAAATAAGGATAAATTATTTTCTTAAATTAGTTTATCTCGCGAAACAGTAAAAAGAATAACTAAGAACACAAATAAGAAATTAAAAGTATTTAACGTGGTAGAATTCATCCGGTTGGGCATGCTCGCAAACTTTTAACGTGAATTGTAAAATTTGATACCACTATACTTTAAAACTTCGAGAAAGGAGGTGTCCGCTAATTTTTGGAATTTTTATAATATTGCATTACCATGAAATTATTAAAAATACTGCAGAGAGTTGTGCTTCGAATTTTATTTCAAAAGATTCTTGCACATATTTCCCTTCATTTTTTATAAAAATTAACTATGGAAAAGCTCATTCCCTTACTATATGGAATAACTAATAAATCGATATTCTATAATGAGTTGATATTTTGACATCGACATGATAAAAATTTATATTTTTTATTAGCGACTTCAACATAAAAAATATGTAAACTGTATATTTTGGATTTTATAAATTTAGGTCTATTGTTGAGAAATGTATCATTTTGATTAATCTCAACACACTGCAGCACCGATCATTTCATGGAATAGCAACAGAATCACAATCGAAAGACAACTATATAAATTATATTGATGAGATTCGATCTAAGTTGAGAAAATGAACTAAAATACTTTTTGGAAGATCATTAATAGATCCTAGTCATAAAAAAATAGATGGAAAGAATCTGGGTGAGAAAAATAATGGGTAAATGTATTTTTTGAGAAAGTATATCATAAAAAAAGTACCAATAAAAGATAATTATAAAGAGAGATAAATTGGCAACTGATTTATACCTATTAATAATCACATTGATAGGAACTGTCGAGTTATCAACAAATCAGGTTTAAATATGAAGCTTTCTCATTCTTTCCCTTTAAAATTTGAATATGACTTGCCAGAAAAGTTACATTTCTATTCAATAAATTTGATGAGCTTGACAAAAGATTTAAAAATTTGAGAGCAAAAAAACATGCATGAAATTTTTCGATATTCATTTTTTTAGTAAAGTTTCGAACGATCAAATTACCGAAATTGAATTTTTAGTAATTTTTTCTAGCACAAATCTAAGCTCATGCACGTGTTTAGGGAGAAAGGGGGGAGGATGGGTTATATAAAGGTTATTTTTGCTACATATTAATACAAAATACAAAAATATCGGATATAAGCATAGCTAGCGTAAATATAACCGCTTTTACTCGTAAATATTTTCTTAATTCAAGATAAATTGCAATGAGTGCCTATTGATCATATATCGCACTTTTTAGAACCAGTTTAGCACGCCTACCTTAGAAAAGGAAATGGAAATTCACGTTGCAATATGTATTGTGATTTTATCGTCAATAATAAAAAAAATTTTTTTTTTTTATTTGTGACTCAAATAATATCATAATATCAGATGTAGCCCTATAGTCTATTTTGGCAGCTCCTGTCTAAAAGTGTAAGCAAAACCAAGTAATTAATGTTCTTTCTATTGTTAAAATATATAGATAAGAATTATTTCGAGCTTATTCGTAATAGTTTAAAAATTCTTTACTTATGAAAAAAAACAATATATTTTGAGAATACCCGAGAAATTTAAGATGGATCTACGTTGCTTTCATAAGCGCATGTCTTACTCCGTCAAAAATATTCATTTTTTAATTTGTTTTTAACGATGTAAAAATTCTTTATTCTTATCCAGCCCATTAATACTAAATTGTAAGCATGTTCTGCTGAACAAGCTGATGGAGTAATGGCGTTTAATTTTGCAATACGAATAAAAAATAGATGAAAAAATTTACATATTTTTTTAATGATTAATTATATTCTTAACCTTTTTCTAATTTTCTATTTTGAAATCTATCTGTTGGTAAAAATAGCATTCATTCCACGTAAGGGTTTCTTTGACTCACAAATATTAACCAAAATTTTCCCATTTGGATCCGGATTATTTAAAATGCCACAATATTATATTTTTACATTTTATAATAAAGTTTTACGCTAACATGTTAAAATTATACCTATTAGACAAATTTTAAATTTCATCATAAAAAAAAACTGAATATTTATATTTTATTTTCTCTGAAATAGAAAAATACTGTTCCTGATTTTTTTATGATCGACAGATGGTGTTTCATTATTCATTTGAACTGATCGCGATCTTTCTGAAAAAATGTTTATGAGAAAATAAAGCACATCCTTCTATATTATCAAGGCTATTCCTCTCATATTATATAGACTTACGTTTTTATACTCACTGTAGCTTAGGGTGTTAATTTTTAGTATGTATACGTTGTAAAACTTCTTAAAATTTAGAAAAGATCAAACTTTTCCTAAAATTTTAACACATACGCATTTTAATGTAAATCTAAATTAGAACAAGTATAGACTTAATAATTAAACGAAACTCAAGAGAATGAATAATAAACGGCATATGCCAACTATACTACTAATTATGTTTTTTTCCTACAAACTGTATAATGCGAAGCGTTAAATGCTTCAAAATAAGAATTTTAGTTATAACGGGTAAATTTCTGGAATTTATCAACAGATATATTGATTGGTAGATGAAAAATTTTTTATTTTCAAGCTAATTTCCCTCCTATTCATATATGTATTCGTACTTTTAGCAAGAAGAATACAAAGATATAATCAAACTTTGAACTTGTAATGTTATATTTCGTGCCATAAAATTTAAAGAAGCTAAAGCTTCATGCCAATTTATTGCTGCGTTTACTATCCTGATAATAGGGTAACTGTAGGTTAGCATATGAGTCCAATTATACATAATCATCTAGAAATAAATATATTAAAATTTAAAAGAGCAAGATTTTAAATTTTTTTACAAATTATGTTATGTTACATCTTGCCATTAATCCCGGTTACATATAAAAACCATCCTAAAAGATTTATGAACCAACATCAAAAATAATGTATCTGGCTTTTGGGAAATAAATTTTACCTTATGAAATCCCTGCAATTAATTGCATATTAACGACTAAACCTAAAGATTATTAAATTGTTTTATTAACTCTATTCCTACCTCACAATAAAAAAACCCTTAGGAAAGTTTTGCAAAATTATATTATTTAATGTTAGATTGTTTTTTTTCTGACCTCCGCATGAGATATTGATTATCGGCATACGTAAGGAAGAGTATTAAAATGAAATAAAGACACAGTATTTTGATGGTGCATAAACGTATGTCGATAATAGAGGGCGGGAATGAATGCATCTAATTTATTGTGCTTTATATTTAAGATAAAACTTGCCTGAGTCATTTAGTAGGTCGTATGTTCTAATCTACATTAAAAATATAGCGTACATCAAGAAAGACAATTATATGATTAATGCTTCTGATAAAGGTAAAAACGGAAACCTAAAATGGTAAACATTTTGATTGTTGGACTGAAAAATTCTACAGACAATTGCTGGCAGGCAATAATTGATTCATCTCTATGTTACAGGAAATGGAGCAAGTACTTTTTTTATTTATGCCAAAATTATAGAAAATTTTAGATCCAAGTAATTTATGAATAAGAAAAGGGATAATTAAATATTTAATAAAATGTTTTAAGATAGCATAGCTTGCGAGATAATAATAAAAATTGAACAGAGAATTTGATAATGATAGGCGTTTAATTATACTATAGGTTGAGTCATGCCTAACAATTTTTTTATGTTATTTGTGATATGGTTATTAAACCTGTCATACAGAAAAATATTGTCACTATACACGTTAATCATTAAACATACCCATGGAAGAATAAATATTTTTGTATATTAAATATAGATTGGTAGTTTCTGTGATTAAACACAGAAGAGAGAGAGAATAAAAAAGAAATAAATTTAGACATAACTAGCGCCAAACAAAAATACAGGATTCTAAATATTTATTTATTTATGATTCACTAATTTCATTAAAAAAATGAAATATTAAACCACATTAAAAAAAAATGACCTTGAATATCTTTTGAGATAAAAATATTAGAAAATCAAATAAAATGAGATTGCACTATTTGCCCAACCGTCCATGTTTATTTTTCCGTTAATTATAATAATAATATTATCACAATTTCCTAAATAAGAATATTGCATTATTTGTAACTTGGAAAAAACAGCCAGAGGAGTAGAGCATGTGTTCAGTAGCAAACATTAAGAAATTAAAGGGAAATTTAGAAAAACTTTTCAATTAGAAGGATGTTTTTCAGCTTTTTGAGAAGTGAGGTAATTGGAAATGGTGTCAAATTGTGAATAATAATAATGTTTCAAAACGTCAGAGCCAGAATGAAACATATTGCTTTTTTTAAGTTTGTAGCAGGATGAGTCCAGGAACACTATTATAAAGATATATTAATTATTAGTTTAGAATCATCTTCCATATTATCTTGGTAAAAGATATAATGTCAGTATTGAAACTAAAAAAACATATACAAGTGATAAAAATAAGATCATTAATACTACATAAAATAAGATAGTATTGCATTTCAAACAACGGTCGATAGTGATAAACAAGAATTTATAATTCTAAAAGAAAATTAATCTTTTTCCTTAAAGAATTTGAAAATATCATTATTTTTAAAATATTACTAATGATATTAACATGCATTATATCCAAAAACGCTGCATCACGAAAGCTTTTGTTAAAAGAATTGAATCTATTTGTGTTGAACAGTTTAGATCATGTTGTACAAAAATTCCGATAAACTAGATTTGGATAGTAAAATCTTCCACTTAAAATATTTAAAAAAATTAGTTTGAGAAACTAAGTCGTGGAAAAATTTATAGGACTTCAATAACGATAATGACTAGAAATGAAAAACTTCAGTGCAATTTGTGTGATACAGCTTTATTTCACACATGTAACTTAGAATGAAAAGTCATCATTCTTAACTTTAAAGGATAGAAACCCCTATTCAAGGTCTTAAACTTATTCTATCATAATTAAGTTTATTGTTATTAAAAATGATGGCGTTCAGGCGTATTATGCAAAATATTTTATGTTAAATTAATGAAGGTCTACGTTTTTGGTGTTGTCACACTTGGAATGTGTAAGCAAGGGCATATTTTGTAATGCTCTAAATATAAGATTGTTTTTTTTTCAATTAGTTCCATTGCCTTTTACGCCTAAATAATTTTATGGTCGATGAGAGGCGGAGACTTAGGAGGAAAGAAACATATATTTTATTTATTTGTCTCATTGTTTTATAAATAGCAAAATTAAAAATTTACTGCGGTAATTTTCTCAGTAACCACAACCTACAAAAAATGCATGAATATAAAAGTGAACAATTTTATATTATAAATATTTCAAAATAATCATTATATTAGATCTGATTTTGCTAAAATTAACACAACAGCTATTTTTATTAACATTATAATTTTTGAAATATTGCGTAACATATTACGGATAAATATATATCAACCCTCTTAAGTAAGGCATGTAATTTTATTTTAATTTGCAATGTAATTATAGAAACATGATTTTCAAACTAAATACTATAAACCCAAGCAGTATAAAGAAAATATGTTGTCAAATTAATCTTTTCTATCATCAAGCTGATGCTTTTTACAAAATTTTCTTTACAAATGAGATTTTATATCAATTAACATCTTAAAATATCAATTCAGATCTAAGGGGAACAAAATATTTTTAAAAATTTGTATGTGCTACACTTCAACACTTTATCTACTAAACTTCAATTAACCGGCGTAGGACAGGAAATATGAGGATTCGATCAAAAATAAATATTATTTTTATCTTGCATTTCAAACGTATAATTATAATTTTTTTTAATCGATTTAATTAGTGTAAAATTGAAATATTCAGAATGTAATTATTTAATTGTTTTCGTCTAAAATGTTTTAAATTATAAATTAGTTGGATGTGAGTTATGCATGGAGCCACTTCTTTCATGTTTTTCGATTCATTAAATTCAAAAGATTGTGTATATTACTATTAAAACCAAGTAAGTAAATAATATTTTTGATTATATATTTCTCCCTCGATGATATGAAAAAATGTTCCTGTCAATAATTTGTCGATTTAAAAAATAAATAAAAACAACTTCGCGATATGTTCTGACGTCTTAATATTACTCTATTACTATTAAGCTGCCCTATTTTCACCACGTACATATAATCTTTACAAAGTGTTTTTCTACGAATTACAATAATAAAAAAATTACGAATAATAATAAAGGAAGAAAAAAAATTTACATTTCCTTTTACATTTGTTCATATTGTAATATTTTACATCATTAAAAATTCCCTGTCCTTTAATTTGACACTACCCTCCTCATTTTTGTCAAATTAATAAAATTTTGAATAATATTTTTTTAAATATTGAAACTGTTATATTTTCTTCCTTATAAATTATATTCATGATTTATAATAATTAGATCCCAAGTCTTATTTGTTAAAATTTCTCACTTTAGTCATTTTTAAATAATTACTCAGTATTGTTCAAACTTTGGAAACTAATGTTTAATATTAAATAAGAATTAAAAAATCTATTAATCTTTCCCTTTATTATGTAAAAGATGTGCGATTAGTACATATCGGTCAAGGACTATTACAATATTGATATTTTTCGTTTAATTATGAGCAAATCTTTAAGATTTAGGATTTATTTCCGTATTATATACACGCATCGCGTTAAAAATTTATTTCTATTTAATGTATTTTATCAAAAGATCGCAGGTTCTTTTTTAGCTCAGATTCTTAATATTTTGTTTGTTTCATTAAGTTAATTTCATGTTTTTATTTAAAAATTTTATAATTTTTTCACAAAATCTTACTAATTTTGTATTTTACTGCAAATTATTAAAATACATTTCGGTAAAACAATTTTAATATTTTTCTACCACCGAAGATAATCAGTTTATTGTAAATTCGATATGGATTAACGGCTAATTATTTTGCTAACTAGTTTTAAAATCCCAATTATAATTAATACTCCCTCATATTAATCCTAATTTTAGTTTAGATAACCTCTAATAGTGCCTGGAGCATTACTTCGAATGTGCTAATTTCGTCTTTCATGATAATCTACTTTTTTTTCAATCATATTAATTAATCAATCTAATTTAACAATGAATAATAAATTAATTCTTTAAAGAATTCGTTTGTACATTACGTTAAGCTTTTCAGAGAGAGGAGGATTTGTTTAGCCATATAACAACTGGGAGGTCGGCAGGGAGGGGGTTTGGACTATTTTATTATAAAATAATGTTAAATAAAAAGACTACGCTACATCTGCATATCATTTGGAGATTTAAGCAGGACAACATGTGGAAATCAAAATCTACAATCGAGAAATATGTTTATAGTGAATACGTTAACTAAATTAAATATATAAAAGAAGTCCTAACATAAATAAACGCATATTTCACCTGTTTAAATTCTTTATAAAGCTGCTCTATTGTATTTAACAAAAGGAATTTTTAACAAAGAAAATTCCCAAATGACCCATGATTAAAAAGTAACATTTTTAGAGATTTTAGTGTATGGTTTGTATCAGCCGAGATAAATATTAAAAAGAAGTATATCACCAGTACATAGCTTAATCGTAAGTTGTAAAATTCCCATATTTGTAACAATAATTAGCTTTCCAAAATAATATTGAAATTTATTATTATAAGTAATAATAATAAAATCTTTTGATTTCTTTTTTTATATGGTTATTAGATTTTATAAATTATGGACGATATGCTCCCTCCTTAATTTTCAAAAATTTTTAACAACAAACAAATAATACTGAAAAATTATAAAGAAAATAAAATATTGCTATAAAGAAATATATTCGTATAACACATTCAAATTCAAATAAACAATTAAAATTTTTTATCTTTCACTATTCATAATTCATGTTATATTGGTAATATTATATCCCATCTAAAACTGATCTGAGTTGACACAATAAAAAGCCTGTTCAATTTTAATACGTTTTGAAAACTTAGAATTGATTAACCTAATTTACATTTAATTATGAAAATCCATGAATTCAATATCATTTTAGATAAATAAAGTCAAAATCTCTAATCGTTAAAAAATGAACATGTTATATCGCAAGTAATTCAGAAAAAAACATAGAGGAATTTAAGAGTTTTCTTATCTAAAATCAGTTTTTTTATAAAAATAAAAACAATTATTTTTGCTTTAAAAAATGTTAAAAAATACAATAATATCGATATTATAATCAAAAGGAAAAAATTAAATTATTTCAAGAAGAAATTTTATTAATTTGGCGACGATTCCTGTTCTTATAAAAAATTAAAGAAATCCCTATGTTTTTTTGATATATTTGTTATATCGTGCCATTAGGTGATGGTGGTATTAATGTTCTCTGAAGGCAGAGTCAAATAAAGCCATTTTGGCGTCCCGTATTTTGCAAATGGCCCTTAAATAGTTTTTTTTATGAGTTTTTAAAAACAATAAAATAAATTTTAAGGCTTAAAAACTGTCATTATAATATTCGTAAATTGTCTTTTTGTGAAATTTTCAATCTTAGTAAGATGTTTCCAATTTTACATCTTTCGATAAACCACAATGTTAATCATTTTATAGAGGCACTAGCTTGGGAACTAAATTTATTAATACAGCTCTAGATATTGTTGATTAAAAGGATGTATCGTTCCCTTGCAATGTCTAATAATATTTAACCTAGATCTTTTTAAATTCGAAACGGCACGACTGCCAATCTGAAATTTATTAAATTTTTAGATTTTATATAGTTTTAGAAAGTTAGTGCCAGATTATCAAGTCTCATAAAATCTATTTGTTTGCAAAGGATTTTTGAATTTTATTACTGCCTAGCGCATGAGGTTTTTTTTACTATTCTGTGCAAATCAATGATATTTATTATATTTACGATTCGCCGGTATATTCCATCTATTCATTATACTCTAAAAATTCTAAATCTCAAAATAACACAGCTTAATAGAGATGTTTATTTGGGTTATATTATTGAAATTTTACTGATTATAAAAATGAATTTGATCTGTATTTTTAGTAGTTTATAAAATCTTTTAGTGATATACGTTGTGTTTATGTTCAAGTTATTTCTAGATTACTTCCCGCGTGAAGAAAAATAACTCAAAGCTAAATTTAAAAATAATAATTTTCGTTTTCTCAGCAAAAAATACATCACGCAAACAAATATTATAAACGGTATCAGAACTTTGCAAGCTAGTTTCTGCTTATAATATGCTGAGAGGAATAATTTAATAAGTTTGACGTGAACACACTTCGAGGTAAATTGTTGTCGAAAAACCACTGCATGATATATTAAACGCGTTTAAACGGCAAGCAGAAACAGTTGAATAATAAATAGAATATTTACATGACATGCTAGATTTGAATTGTATGAAACAACTAAATAATAATTACTGTAAAACTGCTGAAGCACGATTTTATTTATATTTAGACATTCAATCAATTTTATCATTTATAAATATTACATAAAACCAGTTGTATATACAATCATCTTTATAATAATACCAATATAGTAAATATCGAGAATAATCGAATTAGGGGATTTCATCTCAGAAGATTTATATGTAAATTGTAGACGTTTCCCAATATTTGAGCCAAGAATTTTTACAATAGCTGTATATTTGTTAGAATTTTTAAGACCTTCCATAAGTATATAATTTTCAGTCACATTTTTTCCCCGAAACTAATATTTTTTTTCGCGGAATTATCAAATCTTTAGATGCCTTGATTGTAAAGAAACGTAATATTTTGTTTTAAGGCTTTTTTTTATTAGAATTGCAGATTAATTCTAAATTTCCCCCTTGCATATCTTTTACTTTTATTGTTTTAATATAGTTTTTATTAACTAAAAATAATTTATAAGCATATACGGCAATTTTATCCTTCGTCCGAGCGGTCCAGACAATCATATTTTTTATCACAGCGGTGATTAATACCGATACATTTTTGCAAAGAATCGCATTTAAATATATCCCGGTTCTAGCAAAGATCAGTTTCTGAATTCTTTAAAATTGTTAACACTAACACAATTTTCTTAATCAATTCCATTTAGGCAATCTTTTAATGCATCCCATTTTCTATTTAATTCATAAAAAATAATATCAGCATCTCAGTTTAGCATACCTTCTGATGAACAAAACGGTTTGTTTTCTTTAATTAAAATGATCAAAATTACTTCATCGAAGTTCATCTGTTCCATCACTACAATCCGTTATATGATTGCATACTTTGTCACGAGGGATACATTTATTATCACATTCTATGAAACATGATAAATTTCTAGATGCCTCAACAATTGAATCACCTAACCATTTAGAATATAATTAAATACATCCATGTTCATCACTCAGATCTGCACAGTAAAAATTATTATCACAAATTTGATTTTTTATCACACATTGACCGCTATTGCATCTAGCTTCAAAATATTTACACCCAGCTAATTCATCAGTTTGATATTCAATTACGTTGACAAGATTCTTCATCGCTATAGTCTGGACAATTTTTTGTGTTATCACAGTATATGTTATCAGAATTAAAATCGCCGCTTAAGCATCTATATTGGTTTTGATTACATTTTGAAACTTTTGGATAATTTTAAT
>SGJC01000841.1:0-19962 GCA_009887335.1 Henneguya salminicola
GTAAAATAAATGTTAATTAGTGCCTTCATGAACATATATATATATATATATATAGAGGAATACGTGTTAGTTAATGTCACGATTTCACGTGCGCGTCGCGTCGCCGCGCCCGCTTATTCTTTTTAGCACCGCAAATATAATTCTTAAAATTAGATTTGCTGCAATAATAAATATATAAAAACATCAATAATTGAAAATTCGAGATGTTTGGACAAATTAAGACATTTCTCGATGTCTAAAAGACGTAAAGATTAACAAAAATTGAGAGTTTTGCAATATAAACACATTTATAAAAGCTATAAAATTTAAAAAAACGATTAAGATTATAAAAAATTATGAATTACTTAAAATTATTGCAAAAGCATCAAGAATAAATTCCCCTTAAGATACGACTTATGCCTTATGTCAAAAGACCTTTAAATTTTTTTTCTCAATAAAATAAAATATGTACATCTGCCATTATCCCTATCATAGCATAATAGTACGAGTTGTTTTATATTTAAACACACAAAATATGTGTAGAATAGTTTTCTTTTAAAGAAAAGATGAGAACAAGATAAATAAACTGATCAATGATTGATTAATTTGAAGTCATCAAAAACATCATCTTACGCTTTTTTTTAAAAAAATAGTTTCTGATTTTTCAAGGAATAAAATAAAGAAAAATAATTTGAGCTCTGTTTCCTAATATTTTTACTTTTAAACCGACACATATTAAATGGAGGAGAACATTTTAAGACGCAAATCTAATAAAGTAGAAAACTCGGCTAAGAATATCCAACAAATCTTTGATCAAGATTTTGCTTGAACGATCTAATACCTTTATGGTTTGGCTTCTTGAGAGGAAAGAAATTAGGTAGGAGCTTTGAAGCACGAGAGTTTCCTTACCGCTAATTATGAAATTGGCGTGTACCTGACGTCAAAATGGGGACTAGGAAGCCCATCTAGAGCAAGGCCAGTAAGGTGTTAAACATCTAGTCCGATACAAAAAATCAGTTTCCTGAAATTTAATTTTAATAATTAAAATAAATTTATAATTATTTATTAAGTTTTTATAGAACCTAGCAGAAGTTCATATATTTTAGCGACAGCCTATTTCAGTTGGTTTAGATGCGTTTTCTGTAAAATAAGATAAATTATACAAGTAATAGATATAAATATCTTTTGCTATATTTTTAAATATTTTATTTTTTCATATCAAAACAACAGCTATTTATGATTTATCAGAACCATGGTCCCTACTTTACGACGTTTCCGTAGGCAATAAGCAGATAAATTTCTCAGCCCCTCGTTAAAAACATTTAAAAAAACTATTCTTGTTTATTTAAACTTTGTGGTTCCAACAAAATTTTTATATATTCACCATTCTTCTTGAGTAAATAGGAATATATGTTTCCGAAAACGACCAACAAAATTTTACCGTACGTTTTTCATTCCACACACACATTACTTCCCAATTGAGATTATTTACTTATTCCTGAAACGAATTACAATTTTAATATATCAGATGTAGGAAAGATTACTAAATATTTTACATCAAAAATTGTTAAGCTTCAAATCTCTAATTCTATTCATAAATTTTATTTATCTTAAAATATATCAACAACTTAAGATTGGCCCACTGTTGATGCTTAGAATTTCAAAGTACCGTCGAGATACTCCATTTCTCTAAGATTTTAAATTGTTCAGAAAATTGTATTTAAAAAATAATATAGACTTCAACAATATTTTACCAGATGTCTCCTTAAATATTGACGATGAATCATTCTATATTTACGTAAATTAGTTTTATTTAAGAGGAATTTAAACAAAAAATGATTATTTTATTCATAATTAGAGTAATTATTCTATGTTTCAAATTTTTTTCGAGATTCTTGAAGCATCTCTATCCTACTGAGTCCGTGGTACACGACGGGAGCATTCTTTCTGACATTGAGCCAAAGTTTCGAAATTATTATCATTTCCCATACATCCAGTAAATTTAAACTCTTTGCATTTCCCAAGCTTCATATCATAATAATATCTTGTCATAATAGCTCTGCAATGACCAAATTCAACATTTAATGTACATTTATTTTGTATAACTATGTTATTAAATAAATATACCTAGATTTTCAGTACAGGTGAGGAAAAGTAAAAAGCTTACAACTCCAAAAATTAGATACATGCCGAACATCTCTCCTGCTAAAAAAAATATGTATTTATAGTTTGAAATTAAATATTTAGCTCTAATATTTGTAAAGCTATATTAAGCCTCGTTCATTTTATCACGAATAATGTTAGAGTAAATAATGTGAAAATTTCTATTGAAAACAATAATTATATTTTTATGAAGTTAATTACAGTTGAATTTTTCCCATATAAAATACCATGAGTTAAAATAAAAAAACCCTGTTTTTATCTCACCTAAAAATTATGTAAAAAATAATTTTTTGAATTCAGTTATTAAAATTATTTGGGACAATTTTAAAAATAATAGCGCGAAAAATTTTAGGTCAATAAAATATCTCCTAAATTTATCACTTATCACGCCACCAAATTATTAGAACATTCGAATATTCCTTAGTGTAAATTACATTTATAATATTATAAACCTTCATCATTTTTTTAAATACAATTGTCTATATTTTTAATCCTTCTAATACTTAAACATTTTGTGCTGTGAGTGCAGATAGCAATAGTCTGAGCGCGATAAAAGTACTTTATTAATGAGGGATTGGCACTTACATTGTTAAAAGCATTTTACCAGTGTTAATTGTTTTACTTGTCAAGTAGACGTTACTGTCCTCACCAAGGGAGACAATTTTTTTACAAATTAGGCAGTAGTAATAAATAATTTAGTCCTACTGTAGTTATAATTACTAAATAATATGCCACCAGACCAACTTTACGATTAAAGCAAGAACTATAACAGCCGCTTTTTGCACTTTCTAAACCTTTAAAAAGACGATTTTTGTCAGCACTTAAACCATTTGCTCATTTCCTCGATTTTCGAAAAGTTTTGACTCTGTCTTTCATAATATTATTTTTAATCAGATAGTTCCTGTGGGTATTCCATATAACCATTTAAAATAAATTAAATCTTACTATCTTATCTAACTTCAAGTGCATCGGAAAATACCCTCTTTATCCCTTTTGACACTGTTTTCTTTAAGCTTGGCAAATGTACTCAGCAAGTTTCCAAAAATCTCCTACAATTTTTCTTTTAATGAAAGTTTGGATAATATAAATGACCTATGTGTAAAAATTAATACAAGCGTAGGTGTTCATTTTAAAATCGTTTTTTAACTAACGGAGGCAATCTCGTTCTTGTATCTATTTACTCCTACAACTTAAATTTACAAATGGAAAATTTTACGAATATATAATCTATGATATAAAAATATTCAACGCGCCAAACTGTATAATTCGAATTTTTAACAGCAATAAAATTCGTGATTCAAATTATTTTTTCTTATTATTAGATATAACAAATAATGTATTTAGCAATTCATATTTGGTATACTCTATTAATTATGATCTAAATTTTGAGAATGACGCCTTGGTGGGGAAATTAATTCTGCTAAAAAGATTCACTAGTATGAAGACTTTTTATATAAAAAATAGTATACCTATGTGGCTAAAAAACGGATATCTAACATTTTTTACGGCTCTGAGCTATAAAGTATATATATTAGGCGCATTTCTATCTCAAGCCATTCACATTGGATTAATATCAACAAAAATGCAACTCTTAGTGCTGTTTGAAAGGAGGTCAGAAGTTCTTCTCTAGCTTCTTCAAGGGTTATCAATTAAACCAGTAGCTTTCTATAATTCTATATCCATAACTTTTCATACGCCATCTAATAAAATCTTCATTTAAAAATCACACAAAAGTGTGCGTTACAGGTTGATCACTAATATCGTGTATTTAAATAGTTGGATAGCGTGACAAAATATCTAATATTCGACAATATGGATAATAAAACTATGTACCTGAAAGAAATAAAAGGATATATTTTGATAAAAATTAAATCCTTAGCATATCGATCGAGATCTAACAATTTTTTTAATAATTTATCCAATTAATTGTGGAATCGTTGTAATTTATGTAAATAAATTGAATACATATATTCTGACATTAGTAGCGTGCGATTCTCTTGTTTTAATAGAATGTTCTCAACAACTTATCAAATTTCGATATTATTCTCTCCAATATGCTGCTTTTAATTTTCATTTATAAAGAAAATCTTGTTTTTAGTTTTCATACGAGATTTGAGGGGCATATATTTTAAGGTGCCATTAAAAAACCGGTAATAGCTAAATTATAAGATTAAATTTTCAATTCTTTATTATTTTTTAGCCCTCAAATGCCCAAAGTAAATCTAATTCTAGGCTTTTTTTTAGAAATTAAATTTAGATTAGAGAACTGTACATTTCTGGAAAGTGAATCTCTAACAATTTGTTAAGTAATTCTGACAAAAAAAGATAATAACTTAATTAAAAATTCATAAATTGAATTCTAATGTCTCTGATAGTAATAAAATAACCTAGAAGGCCAAAATATCTTCCACGTCGTCAATGTTACGATAAAAACCGAGAATCCTTAAACTAACTATTCCCGTTACATCGCCAAAAACAAATGTTTTTTTTTCATTAAAAAATTTGATGCAATAAAAAATTTTTAGTTTAAAAAACTTTAGTTCGCCCCGTTATAAAGAAATAAGCATAAAAGATAAATTTTTCAATGAAAAGGGTTAAGAATTAAAATCGAAATTCAAAATATTTTGAATACCGTTTATAAATTCGAATTATGGTAAACCAACTGATGAATATAATAACGCATCGTTTTTTAGAACGGGATTTTATTCGAACAAATAACAATTCATAAAAAGGTTTTGTTTAAATCAAAGTCAATTAAAGAAAAGAATAACTCATGATTTCGTATGGCGACAACTTTTCGATTTTAACTATAAATTTGTCAAATATATTGATGCGTTAAGGTACTATAAGGCACTGTCTAAAAAATGTTGAACCACCATCAACCGACTATATTTGGAGAAAGATTAAGTGCAAGAAATATCGGTAAAATACTAATGAAGTTAATGAGAACGGGCAGAATTGAAGAGTTGACAAGGATGTCAATATTTTGTGAAGATAACATAATAAATCCTTATTCCATGTGCTATTAATTTCGATTTTTTTAAAACTATTAACACCCCCGAAAAGAGATAGTTTCCAATTATTGGATCATTGAAGAAGGACAGGATTTGGTTAATTGTTTGCTGAAAAACATGCTGAAATTTTTAATTGTAGCTATTCAATAATTTTTAAAATTATAAAGGAGGATTAAGTACTGCTTTAAAAGATCTTTGTGCATAAAAGATTTTGCAGGAGAATTCAGTGTTTTCTCTAATTAACAATAGTTATTACCCTCTTTGTGCTAGATTTGATTAAATTATGCAAAAACACGCATGTCTACTCACCGTCGACTATATTAATTTTTATTCTCTTCGAAGACAACAAAATATAAAAATTTAGTTTGATGAACAAAAAATTGAAACAGGGTAATTAATAAAACGAATAATTTGGTTCTTTGCTCGCATTTTTTTACTACAGGTTTATCCACAACCCCAGGATAATTTTCCCTGCTCTTCCAAGGTCATCTCAAAGGATACAGTTAAAAAATTTATCCACTGCTTGGGCCCAGCTCTTGCAGAAATTCCATATAGCAGATCGCCGGACAGTAGTGAAGAAGCATTCAAACATCTTGATTTAAAAAATTTAAAAAAAAGGCCTCAGCCGATTTAAATCTATCAGAACCGAGGAATCATCCAATGCTATAATTAATGGAATTCAAAATGGAGAGATGCTGCCGAAAAAACTGGAAAATTTTAAAAATCTATACTGTTCAGTTCTAACATTAATTCTCCGCTCGCCCATATAGTGTGTCTTTTCAGTATTTTCTAATCTAATAGCCCATCTTTACAACTTATTAAATTTTAATATTCTCAAGACATGGGTATTTTTTTAATATTTTAATTTGAAGTTTAATATAAATGTTTTTTTAATCTACTTTTTGTATATTAGTTTGAATGAAAATAAGGTATTTAGTGTGCCTATTTATATTTATCATCAAAAATAAATACCATCTTACTCATAGGATGCTCAGCTCGCTTATTTTAACCATTCTTGGTGCATGTACCATTTTTTTTGTTTAACGATGAATTAACACTATTCATAGGAAATATTTGCTTTTTTAATGCTTCAAGCCCCCTTGTTATAAGATTAAAAATTTTAAGATTTTTCTGAATAAAATTTAAATCAAATAATAAATTTAAAAAAATATTCAAAAACTAACATATTTTAGGCTTTTAGAAAAAAAAACAAATACTTCAAATATTTTTATTTAAACAATTACAACGGATGTAACCACAATCCACGTTAAGTTCAGGTTTTAGCTTTATCTGTAAATGCCGTATTAGCGGGCTTATAACAAAAAATATTTTGCAGCAACCTTTATGTAAATACTTACTTTTATAATTATCCCAGTTATTAAACTTTTTGTTTTAAAAATATAATTGGCATCCCTTCCTATTTTTAACGAACGTTTCACTGATGCTCTTCCTCGAAATTTATTCATCAGTAATTTATCCGTCTTCGAGTCCATATTTAACTCTTTTCTGATCATTTTTTCCTGACTTGCTTCAAAAAAGCCGAAACAATCAATCAAATTTGTAAATCGCAGTTTTATGTTAAAATATATCGATTTTTTTAAAAGTAGACAATTTTCCTTGTTTGGCCAGAATCTAAACAGGTAAGGTTTCATTTATCTCGAGCTGAAATCGGATATCTTTAACATTTATGGCTCTGTCTGTGTAAACTATCTGTTCCCCATCAGTCATAGTGTGTCTTTTTGCTTTTTATAAAACTAACTCTAAAATAAAATTAAAAATAATATTTATGAAGGGCTAGCGAGAATATACAGCCTTATTATTATTGTATCGAATAGCTATTTATATTTATTTACCATCTTACAAGTTAACTGAGGCATACTCCGCATGCGAAAGTAATTATATTCTTTCCGCTTTTTTCAGATAAACGTGTTTAGGTCTTTAGTTAGTCGTTTTTACATCCTCTATAAAAGTTCAAACGATATGATACGATTAACTTGATACCAATCTATATTATAACTCATTTTTGAATTAAAAATACTTTTAGATTCTAATAGATTTAAATAACCAATTATATTTATATAAAGCGAAAATGAAATACTTTTGAATATCCTTTCGGTTTTATTTCTCAGACTGCTTACCTTAAACACATAAATCCAAACTTTAAAAATTTTTTAGAAGACTGAATACCCCTAGAAGAAACCTCTCTGTTTATTCCTTCAACAATCATTAAATACAGCACTAACATACAAAAGTGTATTTTTTTCGTATCTCTGAACTCATAAATTTTGAATTAACAACTCAATTTTTTGTAATGTTCAGTATTTTATAACGTTTTTATATTAAAATTTGTTTCCTTTCAGAAAATGCGCATAAAATGGTAAATTTCTTTGCATTATTTATCATAATAATGAAATTTTATAAATATACCCTTGATAATTGAACAATATAAGACACAATTTTTTAACTTCCTTTTTACTCCTCTTGATTTGCAGATCAAATCTTTTATCAATAAAATACTAAAAATATATTTTAACATTACATATGTAATATCTAATTAAACCTCATTTTGTAAATGCATTCAATCCTTGGCGTGTTTTTGAATAGCATAGGGGTGTGATTTTATATAAACTACGGCAATTATCAGGCAAGATTCCCCTATGCTAATTTTACATACGGTTTTGTAAATTATAACTAAGTATCCAAGTTTAATGATCAATGAAACCCCATTTATTATAATATATTTATAAAGTACGGAATCAAATTTAACGAATTTTAAAATATTTGATCAATGCTGAGAGCTATGCAAATTAAGATTATTATTAATATCCCAATTATCGTGGCACATTTAAAAAATATTTTCTACAGGTTTAACGTATACCTCCCTACAATAAGCATTATGAGCCCTCCGCACCTTGTAGCGATAAAATAAATTTCCCACTATTGTAAATAATATAATATTCGATGATTTTGAGGAGGGCCAGAGAAAACATGAAAATTGCTGGCTTTGAAAAAAAGCAAAGGAGAGAAAAATTCAAAAACATTTGTAACAAAATTATTTTAAGTCAAAATTGATAAAAAAAAACTGCGAGGTATTTTATTATTATTTTTGTTTTTATTTAACATAATGGGCGGAGTTGTATAGGGAATTTTGAGAAGTAGACTTTATCTGTAAGAAAATTTTATACAAACTAGGGGATAAATTGTTGAACTTTCTGTTAATAAGATCTGGTTTTAATTGTTTTATTTCGACATTTAGCTCTTATCTGAAGTCAATTTAACATTGAGGTGGAATGGCACAGGTAGTTAATTTATATTTTCTCTAGATTATAAAAATTAAAATTAAATGGATACTCATGTTTTTAAGGGATATACTCACATAATTTATAACTTTTTTCTCTATTATTAATTTTTTGTGTATTTATAAATAAAATAAAAGCCATTTAAAATACATAAGGCGCATTCTTTGTATGATAGAGAAGAGCATTATGTACGGAATATACGAGATTTTTAGCTATTTTATTAAACTTTTTTTTTGCTACATTTTTAAATTTTCATACAGAATTGGATTTATTCATTTGACTATTAAAAAAAAATAATGGTATCACAGAATTTAAATGCCGAAATACACTCATTAAATTTTTATCTGAAATTTTCAATCCCATATGTTTTATCCTTTAAGGTGAATATTTTTCCCTCATCGATTAGCATTGAATTTATACGATTGTTTAAGGAATTTCTAAATAATTCATTTTGGAACATTTTCAATGTAAAGAAATATTTTTTAAGATCGGCACCACCACCCCCCCCCCTCATTAAGCTTGCGTGTGGATTGTTAATTTAAATATATTCTCTATTTCTCTCGTACGATAAATTTTTTATTTCTTTCTCTAAGGAATAAACAATGTTTTTAATATTACCTTCCTGTTCATCTTCTTCAAATATTGACTGTAACCATTACTTAATTTATAAGTTATACAGTTCGTTCAATAAAAAATTGTTTATCAAATATTATTATCTTCCAAAAATTAAAATATCTATTTTATAGTATATTAAGAGAGATCAGATTCTTCCCACATCTCAATTTTAGTACCTGTGATATGTATAGCCGAGGCACGCGTATTAGTATTGCTCTGGAGAGTCGAACTTATTCTCATTTCCCTCACATCCCCCATAATAAAATATTTTGCATCTTCTTTCCTTCATATTAAAATAATATTTCGGAAAACGAGCTCTACATCTTCCCACTTCAAGAGGTAGCGTACATTTCTTTGGAACAATTTTTTATTAAAAATCTAATTACCTCGATATTCGAAGGAAGTAATGAAAAATAAAAAGATTATTGCCACAAATATTAGATAGATGTTGAAAAATATTTTACGCGAAAAAAACTATTTATATAAATTTAAATTAAATATTTATGGCTAAAATCTTCAAAACTAAATTTAGCATTGATTATTATATCACTACTAATTTAAGACTATGTCAGCTCAGGAATATTAGAAAACAGAAACCAAATGAAGTTTACAAAGTAATATTTTTCGATTTAAATGTCTAAAATTCCAATTATAAAACATTAAAACTTCTTTATAAAATAATGAAAAATTAATAAATTAGTTTCAGTGTTATAAATTATCCTATCTATAATTTTTAAAAAAATACGATACAAAAAATTTTGCACATAAATTATCAATCTCTCAAATATGGCACTAAATTTATATCTTTTCCATTTATTTTTAAATTCTGTTACACAAAAATAAAAAATTTGAATTTAATTTTGGAAAATATTCTTTATAATATACCCAGTTTTCATTATATTATACTAGATTTGTAATCTAACTAATCTTAAAAAATTGCCTTTCGTGTGTAACTATATCGATACAGGTGGTGAATTGAAAATACCTTCTTAGACAGGGCTTGGCATAGAAGGTGTTAAAGTCGGTATCGCCTATACATTTTTTTATTTTTCCAAAATACATTATCTTATGAGCCGGTAGGGTCAGTTATTTAAAATTCCTTCAAATATGTCAACAAAATTCTGAAGGGAAATTTTTGGCAGACGTCAACTGGCTCTAAATTTAGACATTTTGTGAGGGTATGTTTAGTAAATTTTTACTATTGATATCCTCTTGAAATATATTAGATCATATATTTCCTACCAATTGCATAAAACTCAACTTTAGAATAACGGTATATTTAATTTGGCCCGAAGTCAAACAAGTATTACAAATATGTGGTGTAACTACATATATTTATGTTTATCAAGAATTATATGCCAAATTATAAAATGATAAATTTTTTAGACATTTTAGATAAATACGATATCATTGTTTTGAAACCTATTTTATAATATCCTCTTTAAATATCATAAATTTTATTGTGATATTCTTTGAACTTTAGATTGTTATTTGTCGTATTTTTTTATACAATAATACGTATTGATTGATTTATTGTTTTATAGTTCTCTTCAATCGACATTCTGGAATAATATCTTGTTAGATGATTATTAGTACTAGTTTCATTTGGTTTTATTGCGAGCTATTTTGAGAAAAATAGAGTTCTTGTTTTTTAAATATGCCAATTCGATACCGCTTATTGTTCGTGAAATCTTATGTTATCCATTATAAAATTATAAAGAGAGAATCCTCGTACAGAGAGGAATGCCCTTTTCCATTAGATCAATGAAGTTCAGAAACAGTCGGTTAATTCAAATTAAGGAAGCATTCTTTAAATTTGTTCTGTTTGCCACATAGTTGGGAAGCCGGTTTAATGCTAGACGTGTTAGTTCCCTACGTTTAAATGACCTTTAAAATGAAAATCTGATTTAATTAATTTTTGAATGTTGTGGATTTGGGCGAGTGTCAACGTCAGATTTTCAATCGATCGTGCATTTTTTTAATTTCGTACTAAAATTAAAAATTATTGTGAAATAATTAATAAATTTTTTTAAATAAATCCAAATTATTTGTGGATAAATTTTAATTGAAAAATTATGAAATTTTACTGATACAAAGAACATCCAAAATAGTTCATATATAAATTAAAATAAGTTTTTGTTGTAAGAATAAATAAAATATTTTCAAAATTTTAAATCAATAAGTTCATTATAATTTAGTCCTAAAATATTTTTCGTCTTCAATATTTTCAACGAGGACAAATGTAACACTTAGAAGATTGCAAACTTTAAACCAGTAGTTAAAAGAATATAAAGCAATTGAACAAAAAATACAATAGCCGTAAAATTTAATGTCAACGTGGCGGTGCCAAAAAAATATCATCTTGGAAATATTTTTAATATTTGCAATTTATTAAAAGGTAGCGTTATAAATCGCAACGAATTGGGACTAATGAAGCGTATAATATTAGCATGCCTAGACTATTTCTTGAAACTGTACATGTGTTAGGATAAAAATATATCTTACTGTAATTATAAAACTTTAAAATTCTAAATGTTATATTTACCTTGCCTTATTTAATAACGTTTTAACCTTATAAGCTGCTAAATATTTTATTGAATATCAATAAGTTGTTGTGCCGTAGAGATTTAGCTCGCCTCTATAAAGATTACAATTTTTATGACCATACTTATTTTTTTTTCATTTCTCTTGCATCATTTTCATTTGTACGAGTGATACGAATATACTGGTTTAGAAGATAAAGGCTTAAGATATTTTCTCATCATTGTTAGATGTTTTTATATTTTCTGAAATTGTTGAAAGAATAAATGATAGAATCGACTTTTTGAGTTTTTAATCATTCTTTTTTTAAGTTAAAGAAAAGTAGGATTGGATACATATATCATAGCTTCCAACATTTAAGGGTCATTATAATTTTTTTTTTCTGATTTCGAATAAATATAATTAATCCAGAAAAAAATGATTTTTAAAATTCACCTATGAATCTGGTTACTGAGGCAATCAAAATATCTCCTTTTTATAAGATTTTTTTTTATCTCCATTCATAATCAAATGCTTCCGTTTTACTATTATTTCTTATGCTTAAAATAAAAATCAAGTTTATTTTGACTAGAGGCTTGATTTCTAGAAATTTCTTATAAATTATCACAATTTTGCATTATGCATTTTTGAACGTAATTTAAATAACAATGAAAAGTGGACTGTTTGCAACATTTTCGTGTATACATAGTTATTTGAACTTATGTTACACAATACGGCAGGCAGTAAGAGTGGGCAAGCTCGCCCGTAAAAAATAAAAGCTTCAAAAATCTACAATATTTAAAAAATCATACTTTTTGTAATGTTATTTATTTGCATATAATTTCCTATCAGCTGTATTTATTCCCTTTAAACCCATAAAATACAAAAGGCTGGAGATTAAAAAAAATAAATGAATCAAAATAAATTACAATAAACACATGAAAATAGTTCGCGTATAATTATTTGACACATTTTTGAACGAATTTTTGTTCACATTATGACACCGGCTTAAAATATTTATCCGATTGTATCTTTTAGATTAATAGAAAGTAATTAATTATAGGAATTCTCAAGTGTTGCCATAAGTCTCTTTTTTACTTACAGGCAGAGAGTGCTTTAAATAATAAATTCATGCATATCACGTCTCTTATTAAAGTTGTTTTCGGTTGAATTTCTTCAAAATACAAAAAGTCTTTATATATTTTATTGCCAAAGATCTAGGCTGATAAATATTTTGTTATTTGCACAAACTTAACCATGGCAATTTTCTTTATTTTACATGTTTTTCACACATTGAAAAGCAATGCTAGAAAATTCTCACCTGATTGAAAATATTAAAAACCAGTAACTTAACATTAAAATTATTCTCCCTATATCTGTTACTGCAAGCATATATAGAAGCTACAGATTAACAATGAAAAGTATTTTTTTCGATTTTTTATTTGACATATTTTTATGGCAATGCGATATTATTTCACACTCTGCGTTAATTAACATTTTATTTTTTTTTTCTAATAAGGAAAGATAAATAGAAGCATTTATTAACATAAATGCTTATTTAATCTTTTTCAAACTATAAGCTATAGATACTAAAAATACTCATTTCCAAATTTCTCAAGCAATATATAGCATAAATATTATAAAAGATATACTCATAATAGGTTATTATTGTTTTTCCACTAATTAATTGACCGACGAGATAATAATATGGAAAATTAATGTCATGTGTCTTTTTTATATGTGAACCTTTATGGCAAATGCTAACATTAATATTTTCGGTTTTTAATCACAGCAAAGAAAGTTTTTTGTGAGGAGCTAATTATTTTTTTTAAGTATTTTGAATCGTTTTTTATAAACATTTTTCAGACGAATAATATTTGACGAAAAATATCAATTTTTGATATCAAAAATTTGATTTTATGGCGTGTTTTCAAGACATCTCTCTCTTTCCGATCTACAAATGATAACTAAACTTTTGCCTAACCTCCCATTTAGCATTAGAAATCAAGAATATTTAGGACACGTATTTATATTTTACTTAAACTCTGTTCAAGAGGTCTTGAAGCTTTATGTACTCTTAGTCTACAATCTTTTTTCAACTAAAATTTATGTAATCCTAATAGGTTAAAAATAATATTACATTTTTTTTATTCCGAAAATTGTTGTAATTTATTGAAAAACTTTATTCAACGATACATCTGATTAGCCTTATTTCTAAACTGTGTAAATGTCATAAGAATAGACAAAAAAATTAATTAAACTAATTTTAATCAACGATAAATTTTCTTACTCTTTAAATGAAGGGATATTTCTTTCAGTGGTAATAAGCAGAAAAGGATTTTAGATGCTCTATTCAATATTTTCGGAAATTCATTTATTCATGATCTTAGTTTTGGACCCCAATTTAATTTCTACTTGACCTTTATGTTTTATTCGTTTTAGTTTGAGAGAGCATGAAATCCGGTTTTTAAGCTGAATTTAGGTTTGTACGCAAAAGTATTGCTTATCAAATTTCGTCAACGACCGAAGTTCATCGGATCAATTTGCAGTGGTATTGACTGGGGTTTTAATATTTTTAGCAGTAAGGGGAGGGTCTTAATATTATGCACCTTTCCTTTAATTTTATATAAAGGATTATATTAAATAAAAATAATAAATTATGGCCAGCAAGCAGGTTAAAAAATTTAATTTTTAGCATTCCTTTTATTTATCAACTGAGAACATGTTATGTTGATAATTACAGCAGCGGACGAGTCCTAATCTGAATTGAAAAATATGCAGAGCATTTTTATTCTTTACATTTATAAGTATTTGAAAAGTGGTCCACGGCCCTCAAACAAGAATTTGATCATACAGTTTAATATTTGTATAAAGTTAAGGATAGATTATGACATCATCAAAAATATGATAATTTTTTTCAATACGATAATTTTATGTCTTAATAATTCTAAGAAATTTTAATTCTTCATTATTATAAAAAAATTTAATGAGTTCTACACCCTCTTTGCGATTTCTTATCGAAGCTCGAGCTGAATAATGTGAAAATAAGTTAGCTCCACTGAGTTCAGATTTTGTTTGCGCAGATATGAAATATTATAAATGTAGATTCAATTTTTGAAAGCCTTTTTCGACAAGTTGCACTGTAAAATAATAAATATTTCGACGCTTTCAATTCCCTGCTTAATATATAAAAACCATAATTATATATTAAGAGTTGTACAAATTTAATGAATTTTATTTTTATAGCCAAAAAGATATTCGGAATTAATAATCATTAATATTTTTTCCTTTTATTTGTAGTCGACTATATGTTTAAAACCCTCTTGGTTTCATATTAAATGAAGTTTTCAATCTCAAGTTTACTTCTGGAAAATATAAATGAGGGCTTGCCTTATCCTACGAGTATATTTATTATCCCAAATTCAATTTTGAAAAATCTTTAAAACTGAATGTCTGCTCAAATCGGAACTACATCCTAGAAATCAAAAAAGTCAAAAATTCAGCATACAGGATTGTCAAACACCTTAAGTTCACATTTATGTAAGCTAATGGTGGTGATAATTTTATATTACAATAAATAGATCACCTAAACAAGTATAAATAAACAATTGAAAAGATGTTTTTTAATACTCTGAAAACCAACTAATCCCTAAGTAGTGTCAAAAAGTCTGTGAGATTATGGGGAGTAATAAGCTTGGTCATCCGCCGCCGTCCCTGCTTTCCCCTCGAGAATTTTTGCTTATCAAAATGACATTTGTGTTACCATCTCTAACCCTAATTCAACGAAAAAGAGTTGGGGCGGTTAATTAATTTTACCTAAAAGAAATTAAATATTCTGTTAAAAAGAAAAACCTCCCGTTGTTTGGCCGCCGCTAAACCTGCTGGGCATGATTACTAATTAACAGGACTCCGTAAATTCTCATTTTTAAAATCCTTTTTTAAAAAATAAATAAAAATCTGACCCTCTTTAAGTTAAAATTTTATTCATTAAGAGGACACAAATTGATCGTATAAAAAATATCAGAAAGTTCATTGAGATGGATGAGCCTGCTTACTCTTGCAAAAAATATAAATTCTTGACATGCATTTCATCAATGAAGTCTCATTGTTATTTTTAAAATTCTGAATACGATATCTATTTCTTGTTTTGAGGTTAAAATTTTGAAAAAATAGATTCACACAAAATATAGTTCAAATGGCAGTAAAGAAGCCATTTTCCTTTAAAATCATCAGGAGTGTTTTTCTTTATCCGATTTTTGGCAAATTCAAACTTTCCTTAATTGAATTTTTAGTTTTTTTATTATTTGAAAGTTGAGCAAATTCTTCTTAAAAAATTTATCTTAATTTCCCCAATATTTTGTTTTTCGATTTTGAATGAGCTCTTCGCCTCACAAAAATTCTGTAAAGGTTACATTAAAATAGTTCTCCCACGATACATATTTATTTCCTTAAGCTTTTCAAATATATCTGATAAATAAAATATTATTAAAACCGCTTTCGACTTTTGAAACAGACTTTCTTTATAAGAATTTTTGGGAATAAACTGCTTCAAATTTATTTTTTCTATCTGGCTGTACGTGTGAAACTTTAGTGGTCACTTTCGAGTAAGGCTTCATGATCCTCCGTTCGGCTCTTTTCGTGGTGAGATAGTCGTCACTGTCACGAACAGCTGTTTTTTCTTGACTCTCTTCCGTCACACTTCCTAATTGAACTCTTCTCTCTAGAAACGACGTACAAAAAGAGTATTGGCTTGCTGGCTGTTTTATTTTTCAAATCAAATCAGTGTTTCAAATTCAGTTATTTTGAAATCAATCGAATTGTGGGTGTAATGAAAGTTTTTTTTTTGCTTTCGTGTTGATACATAAATTTTGTAAAACACGATTATTATACAAACGGCTATAATAGATATTTTTACAGTTTATTTTACCTATAAATGCTGTGCTTAAGGTATTAAAATTTTTATTTCCCTAACGCTTCTTTATGAATTTCGAACTGTATAGAAGCAGTAAAGTCATCCATAATATTTTTAATTTTATAATTGAATCCCTTTTTTTACCAGTTGTGATTTTTTCTTGTCCATACATTCCTTAAAAAATTATTTGATTCAAATATTCGTTCTTGAATAATTCCATAACATTTTAAACATAGCTTCTCTTATTGTATACCCCTTAAAAGAACGACCAAAATACTAAATATTATTTCCAACGTTTTATGCTCAAATCTTAAATATGTTATTTAATTAATTATGCTAAAATATTATTGATTGAAATTTACACATTCAGTCATATTATTGAGTTGCAGAAATTGTTCATTTTTAATGTTTTATATTATTTTCGATTTAAACACTTGAATGTAGAATTAATTTCGGTCCCATCTAAAAAAAATTTTATCCCTATTTAAGAAATTATGACGAATAAAAACAAAATAAAAAGTTCGATAATTTATGAGCTTTTGACTGAAGAATTTAAATAAGATATGAATAAATACTTTTTATTCTTTTATTCAAATTGAAACAATTGAGCTCATTTTGATAAAATTTTAATAATATTTAAACTAATTTTAAAGGCTCATTTTATATAAAACAAGTTTGTATCCGGAATGTTTATTCAACTTCGCTGATTTCATATTTTTTTATAAAAAGGTTCTTTATTTATTAAGCAATACAAACTGTTTCTATTTATTTTTTGATTTTCAAAGTGAATTCATATTTAAAAAAAAGCGCTGTTTTTATATTTTTTTGAATCTCTTTCCAAACCTTATTTTTATCGATCCCTGCTGTTTCGTGCTAATTTTATTCTTTTTATTAGTAATTCTGCACAATCTTCATAATTCTCATCCTCTTATTCGTACTAAGGAATAAAACTTTCAAAAATATCAGATGATAATATTCTTATAATTAATTTTACATCTTTACAACATCAACAACAAAATAAAATTATTAACATTCATTCTTAATTAATAAGCTCTTTCGCTCATTTATGGAAAAAAAGCACTGCAATATATAATATAAATAATAATATGAAATATGGTCAAAAAAATCTTAATTATTTTTTTCAACATTGATTTTATTACGCCCCCAAGTTAATGTTTAACCTAACTTCTCGAGTTAAAAGGGGTGAGAAAAGCGATGCCTAGTTCATAAACCCCTTGCATAAGTATAATATTGTCCATTAATAATGAATAAAAATTTGTGACAGAAAACTAGGATAATTGTTTTTGTGAAGTGCACAAAGGCGTTTAATCTATCCTTCCATAAATTATCAGCATGCGTAAATTCGTGAAGGAGCTTCAATTTTTGTAATATTTTTAATATATAAAATCTTATGAACTCCTCTTTTTTATTTTAAATATAATTCATTGTTAAATGCACGATCAGTTTGGCTGACAGTTAATCCACCGAAACTTTTTAAGGGTAATGGAAATATTAAAAACACAAAAGAGGAAAGATATGCTACTTTATAGCGAAAAACTTTATGTCAAGGATAAAGAAACCAAAGTTATTAAAAGATGGCGATTCAAAAAAAAGAGCGTATAAAGGATTTGTTAAATTTACGCAAACTAACAACACACTAATTAGTAGTAAAGAACGAATCTACGACGTTTCGTCGCCGCATAATTTCGTCGCAACATGAATTATTCTCGTAAATTTATTTCAATTTAAATTATATCAATAAACATATGATAAAACTTTAAAACACATAAAATATTTTAATTTCATTAAATTTATTTCAGATATTCAAATTAGCTTTATGTGTTTTAAATTTTTATTAATATAATTTAAATCTAAATAAATTTACGAGAATAATTCATGTTGCGAAGAAATTGTCACGCGACGAAATGACGCGCAGCGGTAAATAACATGACTGTTCTATTAATAACAATTATATTCAGGCGGTGAAAACAAGATTGAATATTAAAACGAGAATAACAGGGAGTAATGAGCCATTTTTAGAGGTATTTCATCCAGAAGGTTGAGAAAGCAAATTTGGTCATATATAATAGCGCATTCCTAAATGATTCCTTTGGAGCTTCAGAACACATTCCATGGGTCTAAATTCTATCAATACGATGTTCAATCTGAGAATTCTAAACATTTTATAATGTTCTTTAATGAAGAGTTTAAACCATTATATCGTTTAGGGGGAACAGTAGAAATTGATGGTACATTTCGAATAGCTCCCCATCGTTTTCAACAGCTTTTCGCTATAAAATGCTATATATTTGGAAAGTTTTTGCCATTGATATTTATTTTTTTTAACACAAAAGCAGAGGAATGTTTCACTGCAGCATTTAAATTATTATCACATAATAGTATTCTATCTGCAAAATCGGTTGTTGTAGATTTTGAGATGTGATTAATAAATGCAATTTACAATTTAGGGACTGATGCTGATGTATATGAGTGTGGATATTATTATGCCCAATCTTTATGGAGAAGAGTACAATTGTTTGGGTTCGATATTCAGTTTAAAAAAGTATTTATCATAAAGAAACTGTTCAAAATGTTTTTCAATTTTCCATATATTAAGCTTGAACGAATTAATATGGTTTTTCAGTTTCTTGTTGATCAAATAAAATTCTATAATTTAATGAGTGAAATGGAAGAATTTATAAAATACTTTGAGAGAACATATTTTGGAAGTGAAACAATTGTTCCTTTATATACCAGAAATATTTGGAACGTAACCGAAAGAATTATAAAACAGATTCCTCGTACAACAAATATTTTAGATGGCATGCATAGGCAGTTTAACAGAGTCGTAAAAACTAATAAAACAACCCTCGGAATATTTATTGAGCATCTCAGGACGGAAACTGATAAGATAAGAACTACAGTTTCTCGATATTTTAACGGGACTTTTGATAGTTTACGTACAGATTAAAAAAAAGAAGAAAGATTATTATTTCTTGTTCAGAATCAAGAATTATTATCTTTTGATGTTTTATTTGATTGTCGTAGTGACTAAAATGAATGAAACTTCGAATAAACGTTTATTTATTTAATTATTTGTCTTTCTGCTTTTTTTGAAATTTATCTATTGCGTTTTTGTTTCGGCGAATTAATTGTCAACAATATTTTTAATATATAAACTCTTATGAAGTCCTCTTTTTTATTTTAAATATAATGCATTATTAAATGCAAGATCAGTTTTGTATCAAAAGAAATTTCTTAATCCTACTGGTTTTATTTTAAATTATTTTATTGCAAGGGTAACATTTCTTTTTTTAATTTCTAAAACTTATTAAAATTCAAACCCTATTATTAGCCTTAATAAATATTCGGATTTGTTTTACTTGGGGACCCGGCGATTTTGACAAATCTGAAGCGATAAAGTGAAACTTCCTTTATATCGGGGAATGTCCTCAATTTC
>SGJC01000842.1:0-15738 GCA_009887335.1 Henneguya salminicola
CCATAAGCGGTGTGGTCAGCCAATAATTTTGGCCTTAACAAAAAATTTGTTAAGGAATAGAAGGCAGACCTGTTCGCATTTCTAAATTTATGTAAGCATTACCAAGAAATATACTTTAAAACTTTCCCAGCAAACTAATGCTGGTGGGACATAGCTTTTAATGAAGGAATATGTGAATGATAGGATAAAGGAAATATCCTACTACTCCCGAAATTTTTGACAGCATGGGTGTCTACCTTGGAATAGCTTGCGAGAGTTTTGAATTTGTCAGGATTATCTTAACAAAATTAGTTCTCTTGCCCATCCAGTCGAGGGCACTATTTATATTATAAATCAGATATTTAGGCTAGTATGTTCACAATAACTTTTCTCTCTTAACTTTATTTTTAGCCCCTAAACTTTACTCAAACTTACCTTCTTTTACTTTAGTTGCATTAAATATTAGTCTAAAATAAAAGCACTGTCATCATTAATGCCACAAATACAGATACTGTGGTGCGTCTAATGTACGTTGAACAGCAAATTCACACCTTAAACAAATATTTTTAAAGCTTATTCTATTCCAAAAATAAATTTTAATAGCTTTTGTTGAATAATAATCCAAACAACTATTTTGGTGTTTTAAAAAATAAAGTTCCTGGTTGCTGTAATATATCACAGATGTTTTCATGCAGAGAACTTCAACTAACAATTATTGCATAATGACTGAAACATGGATATATTGTTAAAAAGCAATTGTTTACGATCAGGATTCTAGCAGAAACCCTAAAATCAATGAATGAAAATGAATTATTGAGAATATGACAATCCATTTTATTATAACTTCTAGTTCACACAAATAAGAATTTGCTCGGGTTTTTTACATTATAATAAAAAAACTATTGGTATATTGTCTTATTTTGAAAAAAAAATGCAAATTGAGATTGAGGTTGTAGAAAAATTTTTCCAATTAATAATCAGTTTTTCTAATCTCTGGAGGACGACTAATTTACAATAATTTAGATCCTGGTCAACGCAAACTACACAGTGGACTCTACACCATCGATATACATAACTACACAGAAAATTTCGCGATTCATTTTACATAGCGGGGGAATATATCTAGATATTCCTTAGGTTTGAAGAAATAAAATTAAATGTTGCTTCTAAATATTTTGAAACTAAGTCGTCGATTTCTTAAAATATGGTTAAAATAAAAGGGTACGTTGTTAAAATAAATTAATTCTAAAATAAAGATAAACGCATCCAGTCTAGTTCCATTCAAAATATATTTCAGAAACGCAGTTTTACTGTGTCACGACTTACTTTTACCCCTATGGCTAAAGTTTGATTTGGAATCGAATCCCGAATTAAAGGTTGGCTTAACTCTGACACGCATAATAATAATAGTTCTCGTTGATTTTTCAAATATAAAATAGAAGTAATTTTTTTTCCTCCCAATTTTAATTATTATGATGCTAACGAATTAACTTTTAATCTTCTAAGGGTGAATTTCATAATTTTTATTTCCCTTCAATAAAAAATACTAAAAAATATGTAGATCCATAATTGAATGGCAAAGGTCAACACGTACTGTACTAATATGTGCCATTGTCTTCAACTATACTCTGATATATCTGCCCCATAATCTAGTTTTAATGCAAGCGGCTACTTTATTCACACTCATCAACACATTTTATGAATCAGATTTCAATCAATTTTAGCAAGACGTGTTAATATTCTAAAGTATAAATCGCACAACCACTTTGGGTCAATGTAGCTATGGTATCCTTAACTTTACAATAATTTTGGTTACATATGTGCATGGATTTGGAAAAGGGTTTTTATATCCTATAAAAAACCTAGCATATGCTAAAATAGCATGGATGGGCTATCTCGACATAAAACCACATTTTCTACGTTAGTGTTTATATAATATAGCCTTTCTCTTATATTTTTTGTTCCCTAACCTAAGATACTCAATTAAAACAGTTGGGGCTCGAATGACTACTAAATTACAGGCCCAGGGTATAGAGAAAAAAACTGTTCATTTTTAATCCAGTATTTTATGAATTATTTTTCTGTTAACTTACCAAGTTATTCAAAAATGTAATTATCTTGCAATCAAATTAACTTTTTATAGCAGTGTCGGAAATTCATGTTGCCAAAACATAGTGGGAGTTTTTTCAATATTCTTTTACTTATCTCGTCAGCCCCTTAATAAGCACACGTTTTGATTGCAGATTATAGTCTGATTTTCTTAGAAAGAATATAGAGGAGCTCCTGGCTTCATGTATTTCCATAAGAGCTAAAAAAATATACTCTCCCCCTGTCCTATGCTAGGACTAGCTTCCACGTTGGGAATGGATACGTTCATTAAAAATTAGCCTGGTTTATTAAAAGGGAGATATAATGGCAAAACATAATAGATCTATCTTTCTGTAAGTTAACTTTGAGGTATATTTTTTAGCAGGTATTTCCTTTTGTTATGTCTCTAAGTGTATTGAAATCAAGAGTAAAATTATTGCCATTATAAGAAAATTGATTGTCGGTTTTTGATTGGATGCGGATTCTAAGCCATTTTTGGATAAATTCAATTCCTTTAAATATCAACTTAAGCAAATCTCCTATATGCCTCTAAACAAAAGTAGGTAGATCTTTTTTTCCGGCGCATTTAATTGTGATAAGAAGCCTTCCGTTCTCAAAATTTTTTTATCGTGATATAAAAAGATTCTCTAAGATGATGATGCTTACTTAGCTTGAGAATCTATGGAAAAAACGACTTTTAAAACATAAATCAATCAAATGAGCGACTAAGAGACAACCTTTTGACAAATAAAAATTCTTGAACACTTGATCCAGTAGCTTATAAAAAAACTAAACATCCGAGAAATTTAGAACGCCTTATTATTTCATTAAAAAAATATAGAAGAAATAATCAGGCTCCTTCTTACGTGAGTGCTAGCTCTCGAAATTTTTGTGACTTAGGCTGCTGGTTTGAGTGATAAAAATGCATTGATGAAAGTATCTTTAAGGAATATCATGATAATTGTAGAGTAATTATTGCACGTTTTTTCATATCTCCCTTCACGAGAAAAACTGATTTTGCCTTTTTTTTTTGAACCCACATTTAAAAAGTATTTATGTGCTATTCAAACGCGTGATAATTTCAAAATTCTGCTTGAATATTTATAACCATCTATCCACTTGATTTTCTGTTGATTAACATTAATCCCAGGCTATAAAAGGATAAAAGCTGGAAAGAGCATGTAGCATGCTCGCCATTTATAAGCACTTCAATCATTCTTTGCCAATGTAATCCCATATATAAGGCTAATTATAATTTATGAGCGGCAGCTCTATTTTAATCAATGTAAGCCTTCTTGCAACAAAATAGATAGTGTTAGCTGTGTCTGTTGTAACGAAAACACACAATTCTCATCAAAGCCAAGTTCATAAAACTAAGAATCTCTAGACATTATTTCAGAATTTTTATATTGTTAGATCAGGATCAATTTTCTCTATGTTAACAGCAGGCAAACAGCGAGAGTGAATTTTCCCAGAGGATTCTTAAATGTAATGCGAAGTAAGCATCGCCTAATTTGACTTTTTGCCAGCCTTCCAGTGATTAAAATTGTAGGATGATTTTAAGTAAACTTTTCAAGATTTCAGGGCCTGCATAAAAGTCTACTGTTACTTGTTATTCATGCACTCAAACTTATGCGAGGGTTAATATCTTCCCTCCTTTTATCAGAAACAAGTTCTTGATCTCTTTCCCTGTATCGGTGGATCTCTCAAAAAATCTTTTCCTAGCAAGAATAAAGTTAAAAATGCTCTTTTGTGAGTGTTATTTGTTGAGCATCAATTTTTTTCACGGTGTGGAAAGGAAATGATGACTTTCTATTTCAAAATAGAACCTACTGCCCTGCAATTATGTTTTCAAGGTACTGTTGAAACTTTTTCCTTTTTCATATCTTCGCATTTGGCTTGTTAATACTTAGACTGTCTTTTACTTTCTAAATCAACGACAAGATAAAATGTTGAGGAGGTAATTTGGTTTGAAATTAAAATTTTATCTTGTCTGTTGATATTTCAAAATATCTTCAAATTGAGAAAATTTGCAGTACACGGGAAATAAGCTTAAAGGATTTGGGTCTAATAATATGGTTAATCTTATTCTTGCCTCTTAAAAGAATCCCAAGCAAAATTTATTTTACACTAATATGCAATTAGTTTACAGTTTAAAATATAATTCGCATATAATAAGAAATATTTCGGAAGGGAATAGAAAAATTATGAAACTGAACAAAAACATATCTTTTGATATAAAATTAAGAATTTCAAGATATAGTAGGAAACTAACCATATGCCTAACAAAGGTCAAATATTTATGAGAGAATCAAGTTATGTAAATTGGTATACAATTGACTGTTTTATTTTTTTCTGTCATGGATTATATTTTAATTTATTCTGATATTTTGTAGGATCCTAAGACTTAAGCATCTTTCACAAATCTAGGATCTGAGGGAATGGTCAAACTTTACAGCAAACCCAACCCGTAGTGTTCAAAACAACTACGATATAATTATTATTGTAGAGTGATCAGATCAGCTGTATTAGCATCAAAAAATTAAAAGAAAATATAGACTGTTCGGGGTTATGAGATAGGATGTGGCAATACGTATAAAATTAGAAAAGCCCCTGGAGCAAAATAAGGTCATTTGACAACCAGTTATCATAATCGACACCATGTAATTTATTTGAATCTTTCAAATATATGTGGTTTCGAAAAAAGTCAAATCATGTGATAATTTTTGAATCAAATCTCGAAGCTTCGCATGGGCCCAGTAATATCCTTACACCGTTGCATTAAACAATAAGATGCGAAGGAAAAAATGTAAAATTTAGACAAATTGTTAAAATCGTGCATGCATATAGCATTTATCTGAATAAAGGGGTTCTCATGATGAAGATAGTCTGAAAATGTAAAAAAATAAGGAGATATATTTTTTGCACTTCCTCCGTTTTTCCATATTTTGGGAGATCAGAGCAGTTTCTTTTTTTATTGGGTCGCGGCCTACAAAATTTTGAAGATCCCTGATATAAGCAGCATTTGCTTCCATGTTTTTACAAAGTCAAAATTTAAACGAATGGTTAATTGCACCTACCACTGAATATCTACTTTTTTTACAATTAAATTTTCTAACGTTTAATTAGGATAAAATTTACAAGCTTATTTAATTTAAATTATGTTAGAAGAAATTAAAACATGCGCTAAATTAAAATGTCGGATGATTATTTCTCATCGGACAGTAAGGAAGACATAAAAGATAATACACCATTGATTATTGAAGAAGATTTAATTTTAAGTTCGAACGGCTCAAATAATTCACGTTTTAAAATATATCTATAAAATAGATCCC
Organism: Henneguya salminicola; assembly: GCA_009887335.1. Classification (NCBI taxonomy): domain Eukaryota; kingdom Metazoa; phylum Cnidaria; class Myxozoa; order Bivalvulida; family Myxobolidae; genus Henneguya; species Henneguya salminicola. The sequence goes on from SGJC01000842.1 coordinate 5,403, forward strand.
GTGTTGGTTTTTTCACAAAACACTGAAAATATAAATACCCTCAGTCAATCGTCTACTAAAAAAGATTCAAATCAGTCGATTAAAGAAAGTTCCAGTTCTCCTGAGAATAATTCTAGTTTGGAAATTACAGATTATAATATTTTAACTCAAGCGCCAAAAATTACCACAATTCAAACCAGGTTCTTCTCCTCCTATTATAAAACAGATTAACTAAAATATTAAAAAATATTAAACAGTGTGGCAGGAATTCTAAGAACATTATACGTGGGTATGTGTATGTAGACTTTCGCGCCAATTTTAATTCTGATGGTAATAGCCATTTTTCATTCATCGAATGTCAACTTAGCGAAATCTATCATTTTTATGGTATTTCGTCAATAAATCATCCTTTTTACATTCACGCTCCTAAGAAAAAGGATGTTTTTAACGATGCGCTATATATATGCTTAGAAAATACGTATTTGAATAATTTTTATGTAAGAAAGTATTTTATCCGCGATGAAATCATTTTATTTTACGACTACCAGGATATTTACCCTTTAAATTGTGCACCAGAGAAAATTCCACCAGCAACCCCGTCATTTACCGGCGTATTTCTGTTGTTTTTAATTTTAGCAGTTTTTTAATCAAATTCATTCATTATCCATATCCGATGAACTAACTACCTTTTGCTCATTAGAAAAATTGCAATGCACTACTTTCGATCAAATTTATCGTTTTACTCTGCTCTGTTGGTATTTTATTGAGTCAACATTCGAAACGTCTGAGTATTGTCTTTTTTTTCAATCCTAGAATTAAAATAATAGGGTTAGACGAGCAAGAAGATTTTTGTTTCTGCTATTTGAGCATGCGCCAAATATATAGGTTCTTTGGTTGGTTAAAAATCTAGTGGTTGTTTAAATATGGGACAAATTTGGGAGACCTCTTTAAACGAGTCAAATATTAAGGTTATCTCTTGTCAGTTTCCTGATTTTTTCCATTTATTCAATCATTTATTTGAATCATACACTAAAACGTTCCCTAGAACGTTTGATTCCTATAAATACGTTCCATTAAAAAATCATAGAATTATTCAACACTCTGATGGTAGTTATATTCATTGAAATTCAGACTGGGTTCTTAGATCCTCACAGCATATTGTTCATTTGATTATTGTCATAAGCAAAATTTCAATTGTTTCTGGCGTCAATACGAATGATCTCAATAAAACTAGTTTCATTTTACTGTGCAAATCTGATCATGACTATAAATCATCAGAGCAAAGATATCTGATGGTTTATAAAACGCTTGATTGCATATTCTCAGAAGAGTGTCTGAAAAAACTATTTCTCGCACGAGGTGTATTTTTCCTAATGAACGTGTTAAGTATGAAAGCATTATTTTATTTCTCACATTCTCTTCTGCCCATGCGATTTTGTAATAATAAATATTCCCACCTATTTAAAATTCTATTTTAATTTGAATAAAATGAGTTTTGCTAAGAATCGCAAATGCTTCTTGCGTGAAAACGGTTCTGCTCTTCACTGATAATACTCCTAGCATACTTTAACTGGTTTTAATTTCCATATGAAGGGGTGCCGCCGAGCTTATATAAAGAGCAAGACTACATAATTTTGATAAAAACCCACCTACACCCTAAATTAGTAGTTAATAGTTTTTTAATCTCGCTAATCTCATGGCAAGCGATGTTACAGGTGCACCAATACATCTCTTCTTTAGTTTGAATATTCTAATAAATCAATCATGGTAAATTTTATGGAACAATTGATATTTCGGCTTAATGCACAATAGGACCACCCCCCCCCCCTTTTCCATTTTTTATAAGCGTGCGCGCATTATATTGGTATTTTCTTTTTTTAAATATGTCTATAACGTAAAATATAATCATATTCTCAAAATGATTATTTATAACGTTATTCTCATCTATTTTTGGAAAATTTGGCTTATTACATGGCGTGATGGAAACATCAGGTGGTTTGCGCATGTTCATAAAAAATGTAGGGGGGGTTCTATTCTACCTTTGATCCAATATTTCAATACTTTTCATCTTAATTTAGAGGTTTTTTAAATCCTTTGGTGTTAATAAATCAAATAAGAATTATTTTTGTAAAACGTTACAATTCCTTCCACGTCTTTGCGAATGCGCAGAACAAAATCTCATTCAGCAAGTTATTTTATTCCTTTTGTTTTTTGTCGAAGTGGCGCGTGTATCTATTAAACGGTTTACGTATCTGAGATTCATAATTTTTTTAAATTTTGGCATTGAAACTGTATTTTCGAATCGTCTTTCCAAGTATCGTTGCATATTTCTAAATTAGTTTAATATTTTAAAATCCATATTCTGACAAAGAATATTTGCTCTCAAGACAATTAGCTATTATCATATTGTATTTTTTTCTTATATTGCGCCTGTTGTAGGCTACAATTTAGAAAAATACCTTTTAAACAAATTATTATGTTGGGAATAGAGACAAGAAAAATATTGGGCTATTTAAGGATTTTTTTCCTTTACAGCTTGCACCTACATGGGACGGTTAATCCTAGCATTATCGATATCTATGATGTTATGTTTGATGATTCCTTTCCGAAATAGTTTCAACCTTTCCACTGCGTTTAATTTTTGAAAAATTCCTAACGCCTCGTTAGCATAAAATAATATATGCGTATTTTTCTATCATCAAGAAATCTTGAATTTCTAACTGATAAACGGATTTGTGCTTTTTTGGCGTCAGGCATATCCCCTCTGAAATTTCGTTCTTGCGCCATCTCAAAAACATTCACAACCAATCGTTAATGTTTTAAATATAACCAAACGCGCTCCATCGGACTGTAAATATAATTTATAAATTTTTTTGCATGAAATTCAATCACAAAATGTCTTGGCTTTTTAATTAAATTCCACGTGACGTTTAATGAATAATATCTCAGACAACATTCTGAATTCGGACGGTCACTTCGACCAAATTTCTTACATTATAAGCATGCGCGGTATCATTTTTGTAACTTCAACCTTTCGATTACTTTTATATTGATGTAATATATTAATCACTTAAAAAAAAAATCTTAAAATTAGGGAAAATTATTGAAAAAAAATATTATTATTCTTAATCTTGAGTACATAAGAAGAACATAAACGAATTACTTTTATTATTGTTTTTTTTTAAGATTTTAGTTTTTTTGAATCAAAAACCACAACTAATATCTGTACCAAATTTTTATATAAACAGATACAACAGAAAAAAACACACTTCTTTGTTCGTATGCATTAGAAAGAGAATAACTCTAATGGCTGTGTACAGAAATTTTCCGGAATAATTTAATTAAGTAAGTTTACCGTATTAAAATGGTTGAAAGGTACTATTAATCTTATTTTGTACGCGTGCGTGTAAAGTACCATGTTAAACTAATTTAATTTCCGATAATATCCCTTAGTTTTTTTCTTATAAGTTGCGCACGCTCCTTTGTGGGGTAATTAAAAATACCTGAACTTCTTGCAACAAAATAATATAATAAATTTATGTTTCTTAGCAATCTTATCTGCTATTAAGAATAGAAAAGACCCCACATCCAAGAAATAACGATTATATTTTTCGATTTCTCAACACACTTCGTTTAAAATGCCATCTCAATTTTCTAATTGAATTTATCTCTTGAAATAGCTTGTGATTTAATTTTTATAACATCTGCTTTGATCAAATACCAATGACATTTCCATGTTAGTTTAGGTCAGACCGATATGATATGAAATACAACACCCTATATTCAAAGTTTTTAGTCCTGATTTAACAGTTGTGAATGCTGAAAACAAATATTATCCTCGAGGTCTTCTGAATTATAGCTAAAAATAACTTTTTCTAAAATATGATCACAAAAACATTCAGCTCTACATTTCCACATAATAACTTTTAATGCTCCTCTCCATTAATGCAAATAATTTCACACATAACGATAATTCTGCATCCTGAATTCGACTGGGTAGAATACAGCATACTATAAGTTAGCACACATTGATCATTAATAAAGTTGAGCAATTATGCCATGATTCATCTAAAAACAGCAATCTCTTTTCTAATTAAAAATAACATAAATTGACTTTTGAAATATAACACCTGTGCCAGGCACGGGGGTGGTGGTTAAAAAAAAATAAATATTTCATTCTAAAGCTGGATTTTTACACCTCCTCCTTATGTTTTAAATAAAAGAGATTGTTACCAAATATTTCTCACAGCCCAATGAGCCAATTAGTTATCATTTCCAATTGGTTGCTATCTATCAGAGTGCAAATCCGTGTTATCGATTAATTTTTTACCAGATTTTACATAAAATTCTTCCTGATTCCTTTTTTTAATACTTTTATGATATAGAAATAGTTCATGTTTGTAAAAATAGACAGTTAGGCGGTATACATGTTTGTTTTGTTTTTTTGACTAAGTGTGTGGAACTCAGGCTGGTGTGCTTCAAGATCACTTTCAACCTTTCTCAGTTAGGGTTATTTTACTGTAAGTAAGACGTTGGTTCAAAAAAAGTAGTTGTCATGTGAGGACCACACTCCTTGAACCTCGCACCCAATCTCTTTTTTTCGGAGAGTGCCGCATCGTTGTGCCTAAGCTAACGATTCCAGTAAACCTAAACAGGAAATTTGAATTTTTTGTCTGAAATCTTAATATCTTATGTACAATTGGGGTTTTCAACCCATGGGCACATCTTGCAACATTTATATTTTTTCTCCGGTTTTAATTAATTATAATTTTTTACAGCGATTTTTAACCTGAGTGCGGATAGCAACTATTTTTAATAAGATTACTAGTATGTTACTTTAGAAACTGATGATATGTACATTATGTGCCAATACAGTACTATCCAAGAAATATTACGAATGGAATTTGATGAATCCCATGAAATCACGGAAATTTCTTTCGAAGTATAGTTACTATTCCTGTGTGATGTTAGAGTATTTCAGCGAGCAGTTGTGTGATTCAACAGCCTATTTTTTGTCAAGATGATTCAAGCCGAATATTTTATCCGGATTCATCTGAACTTACTATTTATTCGTTATATCGATTGACATTTAAATTAATAAAAATATATAAGAGGGAATGGGATTTAAAATTACCTCAATTTGTTATTTCTAAAAAGAAGATAAAGGACAATTATCTTTCCAGAACTTCATACATAACATTCGTTTGTGAAAATAAACGATATGGAGTATGTTTGCTCAGAGTTTTTTTGTTAATAATAATCATAGATTCCTCTCATTAACTTGATCGAAATGTATATTTTTGAATGTACTCCTACTTATATTGATTTGTCTTTATTAATAGGCCACACATTACCTAATGTGGAATGTTGCTTGACTCCTGAGAAATCTAATCAGGACTACTTAGTGTTTAATGCTTTTATGAATGTATAGAAAAATATTTTTCATTTTTTTTGTTGAAAGCGAAATTGCTTAAGAGAAGGAATGCCTACAATAATTTTAGTGTAGGTCAAGATAGCAGTCTCTTGTATCTTGCAGGACATTAAACGTCGAAATATAATTCTAGTAATGGAATTAAAAAATAATGGGATATATACAATTTTATAATCATAAGGGAATTATTTATGAACAGAGATTCTATGCAGTGATATTATCTGCTTTGGCAATGACCCTACTTATAATAGGTTTAAGAATCCGCTTGAATAAAGTGAAAGAGAAAATTGGCTTAATAAAATCCCATGCGCTTCATATAACGGTTATAATTTAAGGCGCTCCGCTAGCCAATGCCCTTGTGGTAGGGCGTTCCTAGTGGGAAGAGGTTTGGTGGGACGTTTATTAGTAAGTAATAGCCCAGTACTACATTTGAATCTTGGTAGTAGTACCTGCCTGCCGTCTGCATCGGGGGCAAAACGGGGGGGGGCGTAAAATTTCTCTCAACCGAGACCAGTAATGTTTTGCACATCCAGGCCGAGTACAAAAAAAATGATTTTCGGAGTATACACTTCCTTTAACTATTAACGGAGATCTTCGTAAAAGTAAAATTTTTCGTCACTACTGATTGCTACAGTTGATTCACCTCTCTCTGTTGCGTTATAGCAACATGAAACAGTCGATTTTACAAAAATAAATGGAAAAAAAATCAAAAAAAGTCTGCGCATGTGGTATGTTGAGCATTTCTCCTTTATCAAGTAAATATATTTTGTCTAATTCTAATATAAAATTTTGTTATAATTCATATAAATATTAACTGTATCTTTTTTATGACTGTGGAGGAAAGTATTTCTTGCTCATTTATTAATAGCCAGTTTGGGAGCCGATAATTTTTGGTTTCCTGTGAAGTGAAGGTAACAACTAAAATGATTTTACATGATGTATTATAGCATCGTAACTAAACCGTTTCCATCCTTGGAAAGTGTACTAATTAATCGTACTAAAAACTCTACCGTAGCATTGATTTCAATTTTATTATGTCTTCCAGGGTCCTCGACTCTATAAATGTCGTTTTTAGGTTTTCATTTCCTCTATTAAGGGTAAAGCAAACTAAAGCTCGTCTTCAAATTTATAAGCAAAAGTAACAAAAATATTATTTTGTTATCATTTAACAGTGTTTAATTTGAATTTTTACACTATCATTTGTTGGTGTGCAGAAACAATCAATGGTAGTTTCTCGTAATAAAAGATAGATTCTCCCTCAGCTTACTTGATATTCTAATCAACTTAACCGTCTGCTGAAATTTTTATTACAGATTAAAATTTTTATCTGCGCGCGTTTTCATAAGAAAATGGATTTTTTTAATAAGGTTAATTACTGGGATTACTTGGATAAAATCCGCGGCATTTATTTCATTCGAACATTTTTTACTGCGGAGTTTATTACACAGGAAATATTTTTCTGAAACATAAATAATTATGGGATTATTTTTAAGTTACTGTTAAAAATTACATTTTAATAAAAGACTTGAACTTAGCAGATAGGCAATAGAGCTGCTGTTATTTAACTAAATTTTGACGAAAAGAGTATTCGAAAGGGGCATCAACAAAAAGATGCAAATTAATTCGGTGATTAAGTTGAAACATTTGTGGGAAAAACTGCACTAAAGTGCCAAAAATATGCTGGTAGGGGGACAGTAACCCTCATTTAGTTGATATAGAAGAAGCTTTGGCTGGTTGGGCACGTGAGCTGAAGCGTAGTTTCTTTAGAGTTACAAGAAAACTGGTTGCCTCAAAAACAATATCATGTGAAAATCAACATAATTTAAAGCTATTTGTGGCTGTATATGTATAGGCTTTTTTTAAGACACGAGTTTGTTCAACGACAAAAAAACTACCACAGGACAAACTTTGCCAGATAGATCAAAGTTTAAAAAAGTATTAAAAATGAAAGCATTGGCAATATGGATGAAACCGCGGTTTGGAGTCATATGTACGTATGAAAATCTTTTGAATCAAGACATGTGAAACTGTCTCTACTCTTATCTCCTCGGTAAGAAAAATCTCGTATTACTGTTTGTTTTTCGGCTATGGCTGAAGAGCGTAAACTTTTACCGCTCGTTGTTTTTAAATGGAAAAAGGATTCCAGTAGAGCTAAAAAAAATATCATGAATTCACTTTGTTTTTACTGAAAATGGCTGGATGACACCAGAGTCCCCTTGTATATGGATTAAGAAGATGTGAAATATTCGTTCATTTTATCTCCACATTTTATTTGGGGGTGCATTTCGTTCACATCCCCATAATAGATGTTAAAAAAGAATTAAAAAACGGCAAAAACAGATATTATTTGCATTCCGAGGGCTATACAAAATATTTATAGCCCACACCCGTGTCGTGAAATGCATCAATTAAAGCAAAATATAGAAATCTATTCAAAAATGGGATTAAAGAAGACGAAAGAAATAAATGTGTGACATCTGCTGGAATTTCTACAGGCTCCGTCAAAAGTTCACTAGATGAAAGGGGTAAAAAAATCATGGTCAGAGGTCTCAAAGGAAACAATAATCGATTCTTTTACTGAATGTGGTATTGCTCCATCGAATCCACTTTATGAAAAAAACGAGGTCTTGGAGGAGGCTAGGCATTTTTTAGAAAACACAAGTGAAATAATATATATTTCAGAAGATTCAGACAACAAAAATCAAACTGAATTTGACGATGAAAATAAAATTGAATAAATTATGTTTTTAATTCCGAGATAATCTTTTATTTGATGTTTTCAAAATCTTAGACTTTGGGAGGGGGGGTAACGTTTATTCGAGGAAATGTGGTAATCCTTTTCTTTAAAGATTAATAATATTCCAGATGCAAATAAATTTGATGAGTAATATTATATCATATACTTAACTATTGTACTTCTTAGCAAAAATTGTAAAAAATATAATTTAACTATATTTCTTCAAATAAATAAAGGCCAATGGGGAAAAATAATCCAGACATTACGTTACATCCATTATTTATAATTTAGTAATAAAAAATTAAAACTTACTTAAAAGTTTTTATATTTTTATTTCAGAAAAACTCATTGGAGGAGATTAGGTGATCCTTAAAACAAACTTAATCTCTATTAATTAGTGATAATCAAAGTCATTTTTAATTATAGCAGATGCCATTCCCCTCCTCTTTTGTTTATTATAGTATTATTGATTAAAAAAATTAAGCCTACCAACATAAACCATACAATCTAATTGTTGTACTACTTACCAACACCAATTTTAATAAAAATAATCATTCGACAGTTTTTTGATATCCTTCATTAAAAGTTAATTATATTATTGCAAGAATAATAAAAAAATAAACCCCTTGGTAGTCGAAAAACCTTCGCGATCAATTAAAAAATATTTTCAAAATTGCTCAGCAGTACAAATTAGTCTTTTGTTTCTATTTCAGTTAAACTCAATATTTTTGTCAGAGAGAAATTTAAAATTTATTGCATGAAATATGATTTTCTCGATTTTGATTGTTATTTTCAGACAATATATCGTTTTATTTCTTTTATGGAGATTTTTAAGGTAACTGTACGCCTTGTAACAATATATTTTATGCTTGAGGGATTTTAGTTCCTATGCTTATCGTTTTTAAGAAGAATTTCCCTGCCAATAGTCGGCATTGCCAATTTCAAAGAAAATTACCTATAATATGGGATATCTTCTCTTTGAAAGGCCATATTCCTTAGGCATTTACATGTGGTTTAAGCTTCTGAGGAATTCACTTCTATTGCATATTAGCAGCTGATTCTTTAAATCCAAACTTCATCCTAACAATTTTTTAATATCAACACCATAGAACTACTAGCTACTAAATCATATTGCAAAATAGAATCCTTTTCGCAAACTCTACTATCTTTATAATGGAACTTGAATAAAACAAGATTTTAGCCCTTTAATATTAATATGCCTACACTCGTCATTGAAACGGGCATTCCCTATAACTTATATCACACGTTTTTTTTTAATTTTTATAATTGCTTGACATCTTGAAAGAACGTTCGGGGGTAGTTATAATCCTTCCCGGTATACCACAAAAAATTATTAATCCGGTCCGTATCTTGCAGTTTTAAATGCAATTTACCTGAGAGAGACCAATATTTATAGCTTGTGTGCTTGTTAATTTTACTATAATTTTTATTACTTTCATAATTTAATCAGTGAATTGATTAAACGTTACACTAAGTAAACCAAAAAATAAGGGGGAAAAATAATCAATATCATAAAAGAAGGCTCTGATCTTTTAAAACGACGGGGGGAAAAGGGCGCATTATTTGCAGTGTCAATGGAGTTGTTTCAACAAAAAATTTTATATTGAAAAACCTTTTGAAAATATCCCTAAGAAATAAACGGAAAATTCTTCACCCAGTATTGAGGAAGAATAAATTAAGGCCTGACAACTCCAGTTGTAACTTACATTATAAAAAAATCAAACCTAAATTCAATCCTAGCTCAAAGGTCGTTACTATCGTATCGTTCGAGGGAATAAAATTTAATATTTTGCAAAATTGTCTTTGTTCGGAGGGGAAGGATGAATTATTGAGCGAAACTTTTAAAGAAATTTCAAAAGTATTATCGAAAAATCTTAAATACCGGATCATGTCGGACGATACTGTCCTTTAAAGAATCAGGTATAAACTAAAAATTTAAGATATTTTGAAAATGTTTTTTCATCAAATATACCCTTCTTTTCTTGTAATACGACGGAAAGTGAGACTTTATGGATTGGGAACAGAGAACGCTCATATATTCTTATGATTTTCATTTAGCTTTAGCGTAGAAAAACTTTGGATCATAAGTATAATAAAAAAATAAAAAATAGGTCAAGATATTTAGAATCCTGGCAGGCCAAAATAAAACCGTTTTATGGCGTTCTTAA
>SGJC01000843.1:0-11130 GCA_009887335.1 Henneguya salminicola
TTATTTAATTGATTGCAAAGATTATTTAATTGATCGAAAAACCCTATAAATCCATAATCGGGTTTAGTTAAATAAATATATTGTTATAATATCTACACATTGTTTTGAAATGCATCTCAGCATGGAAATAACCACTACATTTACAATCTTTGAAGCAAAACAACTTTGTTTTAAAAAAAACACCTTGTTGATTTACTAGAGGCCACGATTTTAAAATACAAAAAAATTCTAACGAACGAGATGTTTCTTAAGCAGAATAAATAGATTATTTATATTTAAAGGGTTGCAAAAATTAAAAAAAAAATTCCCTTAAATTCCGAATAATATTACAGGTTGTTTAGATATGGCATTAAAATACCATTTTTAAAAGGACTGGGCCGCCAAGAAAATTTTTATAAATTGACTAAAGTCCTTACTATAATCCTAAATATCACTGAGAAAAAGATCTTAGAGTACGAAAGCTTTTAGCTGGAGTAGAGAGAGAAAAGCATCATATATTTGATGTTAATAGCCCAAAATAGATCCGCAAGTACTATTATACAAATTATAATAGAATATATTGAATCCGGTACGATAATAATATAAAACAGTCGGGTGGCGTATTGGGCAATCGTTCCAAATGGGTTTAATAATCTTATGGTCAACAATTCAATTAATTGCTCGCGAAATTAACAATCCAATTATTCATAAAAAAAATATACATAACTATTGGCGGGAAAATGTATAATTACTATCTGCCAAATATAATGTATACACGACAATAACTCGACTGAGGCAGCATATTAAAAGAAACATGTAAGCCCAAATCTGTTTAATTCCAAAATCACCAGTTAAAGCTTTACTACCTCTATGATTCAGTCGGTTTTCGTGTCAGGCATTTAAAAAGCATGTAATATAATTGAATTCATTTTTGTTAATAACGCATGATGATTGTGCATAAATTATTATAAGTTTTCTCTCAACACGTTCTAAAACCTCTAAATTATAATAGCATTGCAAATGCATCCTTAGTTGTTGACGTTATCAAAAATCACTCAATATTATTTTGTCTTATGTTATTTTATATCTATATATTTGCAAGCAATAAGCTGTTCGAACTGATTGAATAAACCGAATAATATGCTCCCAAACTTACATTTCAAAGTTATTTTTAACAATATTTTCGAAAAAAAAATAATATTTGTTGAGGGAATAAAATGTGCGACGGATTACTTCGTTGTGTTCAAATAAATGGACCTGTTAATTTGGCTGCACTAACATTAAAGATCATGTTAGTTTTATGGTTAATTAAAATTGTTTAAGTAAGTCACAAAATATTGAATCATATAAAGAAAATGATAATAAATAAATTAAAATAAATACATTCAACAATTAAAAGAGTATGTAATAATACAAAAACTTGAAGTAAAAAAAAACCTTTAATTTAAATATTCCGAAACAACCAAAATTAGTAACAATAGTATGCAAATTTTATTTATAAACTTCCATGAAAAAATCAAATTGTATTTTTGGTGGAAATGGTAACGTATACTATGACAAACCCACATACAAACTATGAATATGATTATAATTGATTTATTGAACCAAAAATTCTATTATCAACTCACAATTATTTTGAAATCAAATTTGAGATGAAACAAAAAGAATGTAATCGTTACAAACGAGAAACCATAAAATAGAATAAAGCTAAAATTAATCAAAACTAATTAATTATATTTTACAACATAAATTCAAAAATATTTTCCACAAATTTCATATCAATACTCGAGGTATATTACCAACTATTATTTTGTTTGGATGTTTTATACAATATTTTTTAAGACTGATACTTTCTATTTGTAGTGTTGAAGACGTATTTTGAAAATATATGATTCACTCAAAAGAAATTTAACAAACGATAAACTAGTTGAATTGTTATTATTATAAGGTTTAAATAATAGAAATGAAATTATCATGGTAAACAGTACAAACATCGATTAATATTGAAGTTTAAAAATATAAATTTTGAGCTAAATTCATTTGATAATTTACAATGTAAATCTTTGGATATCGTCCCATTATTCACTTAATTCATTTAGTTTTTGATTGGGGTTGAAGTACTATCAATTGATCTTGAATGAGTTTTAGATCAGTAATGCTTTTTTCATTGTTAATGTAATTTATAAATTCAAATAGATTTCGAGAGATATGTTTAAAGATATATTGAAGACCGAATGTCAACCCACTATATAGGTGTTGGTCTTTGTCATATTTGATAAATTTACTGTTTTTGATTCCATGTTGCAGAGACGATTCTCAGAGCCCGCATATGATTAATTGCTGAGCGCCAGCAAATTAGGCTCCCCTTAATATTTCAAAAGGGGTTACACCTCATTTTTATTCGAAATGCCATTTGGTGAAGATATGAATTTTTTCCTACTTCACTAATTTATTTGATAGGGAAAAATACTAATAAAATTATGTTTTCTTTTTGTGAAAATTCATTATAATTCATGTATCAAATTCTCATTCTATTACTATGTTGTATTTTCCTGATAGTTTAAGAGTAGCGATAAAATTACAACATTATTTGAGTAGCAAGCCCTTCCTTAAGAGTATTAATGTGATATCGTGAAGTCAATTCTTATTGTGAGGGGCATGAGCCCTGGAACATGATCTAAAATTCTATGAAATATCTTCCTATAATCTAAGTAGTTTCACTAGGAAAAAACTAATGTATAACGACGTTATTTTTGACAGAGTGAATAGTGTATAGTTTCTTGAATATGTGGTGACTATAGTCAAAAGTTGGTTTGAATACAAGTTCTTGCTTTTTGGAGAAAGAACCATTATCTAGAGTGAAAAATATTAGAATTCTACATTCCAGCGAAAAATTATCCTGGAAAAGGATATTTCGTTTTTGAAAGAATGCTTAAATTCGTTAGGTAAGACTAATTTCTGAAAAGACATGGCATTGAAGGGTTGAGTTAATAACCTTTCATAGGGAGATTATTTTGTTTAAAATTCACTTTTGAAGGTAAAATTCTGAGAATTCTTTAAGATGGGGTGGATGATATTATTTCGATAAGATACAGAAGATAAGCTTTATCAAGAGTTTATAATTGATTTTCTACTATCTTTGAATTTATTACTGGTGAATGATTAGGATTGTTTATAAAAAAAAACGAATTAGACGTATTGAACATGACAGTAATCTGGACGGTTCCTAATTTTGTTTTAATAGTATTTCTGCGTTATTTTATCCTCTGATGGCTGTTTCTAATTGAACAATAATCGACTATAACATAAATATTTTCCTTCGCTTCCTTTTTATGTATCAAATGCTCATTTCATAATATTTTTGCGACAGATAGTTGAGACGAAAATAAAAGACTTTAAATTGTTGACAATACTTGCATTTATAGTTATTTGGGTCACCCATACGCCAACCCTGAATGATTAAAAGTTGGCCTTCTGCTTTATACTATATATTTCTACTTTTTATATTTTTTCCGATAATTTTATAATTTTTTTTGGAATAAAATTCATTTAACTTAAGTTTCAAATCAATCAATAACTTAAAAAATATTTAGACGGCATGATAGCGTCTTATATTGCGAACAACAAATAAGTAGAATGCTGAAACAATATAAATAGGGTCTTTAAATATTTGATAATAATTATAAGGGTTATCACTAAAATTAATAATATTAAGAAATTAAAAATATAATATATAAACAAAATTTAATGTATATTTGAATTATTGTATTTTTCATTATTTATAAATGGTATTTCATGATAATACTAATAAATTTTCATTAATTCAAAATATTTGTTTCAAGATTTCATTTATATTTTATGCCAATTTAATTTTTCTTCTTTTAACTTTGTCATGTTATGCTGTAAAAAAACTGGGAATGAGCTCAGCGCATATATGTGTATTTACCATGTCTTTATCAGGGAGGGGAGTATTTACTTAAAACAATGACTTTTTTTTTAATTTTCGCTTGTTCTTTAGTAATATTATTAATAATTAAACATTTTGATTTTTGACTTCACAATATAATACCGCGTTCATACCTTACGATAGATTTCAATACGGGTTCTTGCAATTACATAATCTTTAAGTTAAACAAATAACGCTCTTCTCTCTGGCCTTGTGAATACATGCAAACAACGGATTAAATATTAACTCCCGAAATCTAACCAAACTAAAAAGAGACCAAATCACTGAAAAGGCGTATAGATTGGGCGATAAATTCGATTATTAATAATTTCACTGTCCTTGGGATGTTATTATTATCAATTGTATCCAGATGTTTTTTTTAAGTTTCATTCAATTATTTAAAGATCATAAATTAATTTAAATGGTTTTTATTGTTGCATATCTTTTTTTACCACTTCGCACAATAAAAAAATTGATTTTCAAGAAATAAAATATTTTTATTCATTAAATTTTAACAACAAAATTATATTTTGTAAAAACTCTCATAAAAGAATATGAAATTAATATTAACGACGATCATTGTATTTATAGCGTCAAATATAGAATAAAGAAAATAAAATAGCGTACGTTGTAAAAAATTACTAATGATTAAAAAGGATACTACGGATAAGCTGTAATAAAAAAAAGAATGATCGATACCAAAATATGTAGAACATATTATTTTTATGGAACTGAACTCCAACAGTAGAAAAAGATCCTATAATAGCATAAAAAATAAATATTTATTGTTTTAAATGTAATTGAAACAAATAAATTTTCAACGATAGCGTTTATTTAACCTTGACCGCACTGCCTTGGCCGAATTACTATGATTTTGCGCAACAGCTTTATTTTTAACTATAAAATTTTAATAAAGGATGCCTGACTCATTTTTCTTTCGTAAAAGTTAAAAAATCACAAAAAATTTTTAGAGGGTCGCAATAACTCGGAGAGAGGTATGATGTCTGAAAAATTGCCGAATTTCGAGGTTTTTCCCAACATGAATGAAAAATGTCAAAGAAATAGTTTCTTAAAAGTATAATTTGTTCATATAGTAGATTTCAAATAAAAAAATACAAAATAGACGTTATCTAAATATGAATGCCGCTCGCTACCCAGGCCGATTCGTGATTGTAATGCACCTATTCAATAATTTTTTTTCTTAAGCCCTATTCGGTTAAAGATCGTTTTTCTGTGTTTTTTATTATTATTTTAAGATTACAATTTATCCTTATAAAATGAAATTTACGCTGGGTTCTATTTTTATGTGAAGCAAGATATATATTGGTTTTCGTTGAATTTTTTATAGTTCTTTAAACTAGCTAACTTCTTCAGCATATATAAATATAATTAACTTTAAATACACAATATATAAAATAAATAAAAAAAAGAGAGAATTCTCTAAAATTTTCAATCTTTTTGCGATCTGAGGTATATAAAAAAATTATAAATATCCAAGCTTCAAGTTTAATTCCGTTTTTCTCTAGCTTCCGCAGAACATATCTACCGCACAAAAACAGATACATGGTTAACTAAAAATATCCTTTTCAGTCCTATTAAAGCTTTATTAAATGATATTTAAACTTTTATCCCTATCGATATAATACATCCTCTTACATATTTAAAGAAATTTTCATTAAAATTACTAATCTCCTTTTATGGTTAAGTGATTACTAAAAATTGTCGTAAGCAAAAAAAACAAAAAAAATATAATAGTGCTTGCCAGTCCCTTTATTTTTTTTATTTTTAAATAAAAATTATAAATTTAATTTAGACGATTGAAGGGGAGGCGCCAGTTGTTTATAAGCAATTCCAGCGTCTAAAAACCACTATACACCAGCTCTAGAAATGAGCTACCATACCCATTGGACTTTTGTTCTCGGGGGAAGTTTGATGAGCCGATATGATTATGTTAATGTAAGAATAGTAACGTATAGACATATTCTTACTAACAAAATAAATTTTAATTTCATATCATGGCTTTTCCTTCTACAAAGCCATTCAAAAAGGATAAATCAAAAAAATAATTCTGGTCCCTTCTAGAAGTGTAAAATAAATAATAAAAGCATTTAGTACATTATAAAAATATACACAATCATTTAGAATATGAGTTTACTCATTATAATAATTTATATTACAGAAAATACAATCATATAAACAGTTATTATTATACAAAGCATTTGGGTTATAATCTATTTTAGATTGGTAACATTGTATATGTAGCTGCCGATATTATTTTAAAGAGCCGCTATACTCATCAATTAATTTCACCTGCAGTATTTCAAAGTGTAAATTGACATTATAAAAATAAATATGATTTAATGTAAATTAATTAAATTTTCAGGAATTTACAGTCATATCTTAATATAAAGCCATGATTAACTCCAAGCGAAAACCTTGAATATAAAATTTAATAAAGTCATCCTTATCTTATATTCTGCTGATCATAAGATTACGGAAAGAAAAATAAAATATTTGAAGTTATTCGAATTCAAACCTATAGTATGCTATAAAGATAGTCAGCAGCCCCTCCTACCTGATTTAGTTTCTCTGAAAATTGTTACACTTTAGAAAGCTGAAACTTCTCATCCTTTATTATTATATGGTCGTAAAAGATAATTAATTTATGCATGCATTTAATCCGCCAAAGTAAAATAACAAAAATGGGGAAACCTTAGCAAAAATTGAGTCAGATTGGGTACCCGCTGGGAGTAGTATCGATATTTTCACATCAATCTATAATTGTAAAAAATAAACATAAAACAGACTTAAAATCATAAAATATTGTTAATTCTTCGTGTATAGATATTATATACACTGGACCCTCGTTATAACGCTGTTTCTCGGATCCATGGTAGGATCCGCACTATATCCGAATAAACGGGATAGCGAGGGTGCAGTGTATTATTGTTATAACGCATTTTATCATGAAACTTTGAGCAAAGATCGATCATGTGATGTCCAGTTGAAAAAAAAACGCACACACAGAGGCGCACACTTCTTAGTTTGCGTCCGCCCTTTTCTTTCAACAGCGAAGAGATTACAAACTAGAAAAATCAAAATTAAAATTATATTTTTTTATTTAAACAGAGAAAATAATTATTTTGTGCAAAGAATAAAATAAGATATTAGATTAAGTATGAAAGAGCATGTAACTAAATATTTTTTTGTACAATTACAATTAGTGTACTAATCGACATTGTACATAAGAAAGTGAATAGAGTATCAGAGTTTTAAAAATGAAATTGTTCATAATACATATTTTGATTTTTACTATTTTATCCACTGCCCATCTCGCGCTATAACCGAATCCGCGCTTTATCCAACCGCGCTAAAGCGAGGGTCCCGTGTATTTTATTTTAACCTTTAAAACTCAAATGCATTTATAAATGGGCTTAGATGAACTAAACAATAAAACGCACACTACTTAGGTATTTCGTTTTTTATTATATAAATAGCACTTGCTCAAAAAATCATTTATGATCTTTTTTGTATTAAAAATAAAGAACGATTTACTTATAATATATTCAACAACTGCATATTATATTCTTAAAGTGTACATTATATTTCATCCTCAAAGAATTGAAGATGAGGATCTAACCAAAAAATTTTCTCTTAAACACGTATTCGTTGATCGTTGAAAAAACTAAACCAGATCCTCTGTATAGGGATACGCGGCAGAAAAACTAGCATGTACCCAATATAGGATCTTTTGTATTTTATACGAATTTATCCATCTTTACTAACTTTCTGTCATGAATAACCAGTTCATGTATGTAGTAAAAACGTTTCAACCATTTCTATGCAGGATACAGTGTGCTAAATTTTACGATTGGCTCCAGAGTGTTTTCTCTGATACTTCACATTAAGCGTGGGACTATTTCGCCTCAATTTAATAGTCATTAAAATCTGGCCGAGTATATCAATACACCCAGAATCCACATATTTTGGTTGAGGAGAATTAGGGCTATATTAATTTTCCTATTTGTATGGGCCGACTTCTCAATTTGATGTATTAATCGTGGGCCTCTCCTCTTTTCCGAGTTGATATAACGAGATTGGTATAAATGTTACGAAAAAAGTGTTTCCAAACACAAATTTTTTCCCTCTACTCGTATTTGACATTTAATCATCATTAATTAATGTGAATAAGATGTACCTGAAGATAAGAAAACTACTCCTAAAATTTGACAAAAGGATAGATGCGCGTAAAAAAAAAATTGTTGCATTTTTGATACTTTATATTTTCTATTTGGCTGGATTGAAATACAATACTATCAATTCAATATGGTTTGCTTCTTATGTTCTTTCTTTTGCATAATATTCGACAGTAGGTTGCAATAAATCAAGATGCTGTAAGAGATTAATGAGATGTGAGGTTCAAATCACAAAATTTTAAATTCACAATAAAAATGAGTTTACTAATATTAACTTTTTAAACACGCGAGATGTTACCGATGGATTAATTTTAAGTTTAATTTAATGAAGACAAATTATTCCTTTTTTACAAAAAAAGAATTGAAATTTGTAAAACTTATCAAACTAATTAAATATCAATCATCCTGTCAAAAATTTTAGAACATACGAATCCCATAATATTTTAACGGAATAAATGCCGCCGTTCGCAACTAAGGGGTATTTAAACTAGATTTAAACTAGTAATTTATGACCATATCGATTTTATACTTTTCGGAGAGCATATAAAAATTATGAAAATATTTTATATGCTCTCATTTTTTTTTTAAAATTGGATTTCTTTTTTTGATTAATATTAGATAATTTTATTTTTTGTTTGTTCTTACATTCATATTTTCTGGCATGAGTTTAATTTTACAATACATTACAGTGATTTTTTTTTACAAATGGTGAAAATCATTCAAATATTTTACTGTGAGGAACCCAACTGTAATATTATTTTGTTCAAACCACAATCTTAGAAGTAAAAAAAATCTCTCCTTCTGATATTTTGTTGCAGCAAAACAAAATATTGGGCTAAAGTAATAAGGGCATTGAAAATTAAACGTAAAAATGTTTTCAATCCTACTTTGCAATGACTTATAGATATAGCCCTCAAATCTCGCATTCCATATCCTATTTTTTTTGCCATTCAGGATAAATTATTGCCAATTTTTGTAACCAAAATACTAAAAAATTAGAAATGGAAAATGAAAGACAAAATACAGTTCTAAAAATTGAAATATCTAAAATCGAGTAGAATACTGAATTCATGGTAATAAATTAAATCCACTACAACCGCCTCAAATTATTTACAACGAACTGGAAAAGATATAATAACGTGTTGCAAAAACATTAAAACTCTTATATTACATTCGTTGTTTCTAATAAATAGGAATAAAAAATAAATCCGTCACTAAACAGTAGGCTGCAACCCTAATTAGAATCGTTATATATTATTGCATGATAACGAAAGAGCAAGCAAAACAAGAAAACATACTCTTTCATGGCTAATTTAAAAAAACGATCTGAGAGTCTATGACTACAATGGAAATATAATTAATCGTTCCACAACTAAGAGATAAAAATATAATTGCGACCAGATTACCCTGTCTAGGGGTATCGTTTGTTATACAAACACAAACCCACAAAAATTATTCTCGCTCGAGAAAACTGGATTTAACTCTCTTTTAATAGAAGAATAAGAAGCGGCATTATTATGTATAACTTATGATTAACTTTAGGTCAAACATCAACTGCAATACGAATAGCCAGAGAACAAAAAATACAGTTATCTATGTTATTGAAATACTTTCACTAATAATTAGATATAATTAATTGCCTGCGCATATAATTGAAATTTATAGATGAAATTTCTTCTTTCATAGAAAATTTTCATTCTACCCATCCTTCAATGTAATTTCCGCCCCTACTATTAGTTTCGTTTGTTATCAAATTGAGAATAACGGGAGGTTTCTCAACTGTAAAATTCTACAAGCATATCTTCCTTAAAGTATTAAAATCAAATTCTTACTAGGTAATTTGATTAAAAATATATGAATTAATATAGCCTTATCAAAATTAGAGCAGGGAAGATTATTTCATTATGTGAAAACATTTTCAAGCAATTAAAGCCTTTTAAAATTGAACTTGTGGTCATTTATATAATACAGATGCAAATATTTTTATATATTTAGGTAGCTTTCTGTCTTATTATCCACAAGACATGAGTTTATAGAGAAAGCGATTCTGACCAAAATTTTATCAGTTACTAAACTTCAATGATTAAATATAAACGAAATTAAAAAAAAAAATATTTCGCGAGAATTACTTGATGACACTGTAATTTAGAAAAAAATATTTGCCTTATATTTATCATAAAGAAACAAAATATTAAAAGACAGAAATATCTTAAATTTCTTATTGAGTCTATCTAAAATATATATTTTTGCTTATTTCTGTATCCTTGAATAAAAACAAACATAATTATGTACCCATTATGTTTCAAGTGATTAATAGTCGTTAAGTGCAATAGACAGCTCATTTGTAAACAAGGTTATGTATTTTTGTCATTTAGGCTCCCAAAAATAAATATAACTTCAACTATTAGTCATCTAGGTTAATAAAATGACTACGAGTTACTAATACACTAATTCCAGCATTAGATCAAGTTTTTAGGATTAAAGATTTTAAACGACAGTGTATTCAGGATTGCATTTTTTCCACCGCAATATTTATGAATGCAATTTTTTATAGCCATGCTTTTAAGTTAGTATACAGAGGTATAATAAATCCTATATCCACAAGTGATTGTATTTTATAAGTATTTTTATTAATAATTACTAGATTTTTAAGGTTTTTTCGATTAAATTTATTCATTAGTAAAATTCAGAAGTTGAATTTGCTTTATATTTATTAAACGGAATTTTTTACTAATAATGAACTCTATTTTAAACGTTAATTCGACAAATCAGTCAGTGATAAAATAGTCTAGATATCGTCTTGCAGAATAGTTATTTTTACATATATTACTTGTGTATTATTATAATTCAGGATAAGGATAGAGTTCCGTATCCTATACCATAATTTTTTTGCTTTAAGATTTTATTTTTTGAAAAAATATCATAAAAATTCATATTTGAGCGACTAATGATTGGTACAACAAAAGTTATGACGGTAATAATATTTAAAAAAGCCATTAAAAACGATTC